>CM060731.1:36569332-36856332 GCA_030704615.1 Takakia lepidozioides | reverse complement strand
AAAAGCGGAGTTCCTGGGGCATGTGATTACACAGGATGGGATCAAAATGGATGACAGAAAGGTGAGGGCGATCTTGGACTGGGAGCCTCCGACTTCGGTCCCGGGAGTGCGATCCTTCCTTGGACTCGCCTCCTATTACCGGAAGTATGTGAGAAATTTCGCCAAGATCGTGGGGCCGTTGTCAGACCTTCTGTGTAAATCTAAAGTCTGGGCATGGAACACCTTTTGTGGCCAAGCTTTTGCTGAATTGAAGCAGCGGTGGCGGAAGCTCCAGTCTTGAAAATCCCGGAGTTCGATCGTCCGTTCGAGATACATACAGATGCGTCGGACTTCGCGATTGGGGGTGTACTGATGCAAGATGGACGTCCAGTGGCTTACGAAAGTAAGAAACTGAATGAAGTGGAGCGACGGTGGCCGACGCACAAGAAAGAGATGAAGGCGGTGGTGCACTGTCTTGAGCTTTGGCGCCACTATGTTGGTTCCAACCCAGTGAAGGTGTTCACGGATAATGTCACGGTGAAGTATTTTACCACGCAGCCCAAGTTGTCCCCAAAACAACTTAAGTGGCAAGATACTTTGGCGGTGTTCGACGTGGATATCCAGTACAAACCGGGGCGAGACAACGTGGTGGCCGATGCTTTAAGTAGAAAGCAGGCAGCTCTTGTTGGTGTACAAGAGCGAGACGGCGCTCCAAAGGAAGATCCGGAAGGCTTGTCGGAAGGATTAGCTGGCAAAGTCCGTGATGCAGGACTTAAGGATGGGGGTTAAATCGTAGTTCCACTTGCAAAATGGACTGCTCCGGTATAAGCAAAAGCGTCTCTACGTGCCGAAGGGAGGGATCAGAGATAGCCTCTTGAGAGAATGCCATGATAGCCCGCTTGCGGGCCACGGCGGAGCCAAGCGCACTGCGGCACTCTTGAAGAAAGAGTATTTCTGGCCCAAACTGAGGGAGGAGGCAGAGGAGTATGTCAAGACATGCACCACATGCCAACAAAACCGGAGCGAGTACAAAAAGCAAGCGGGGCTGTTACAACCTTTGCCGATTCCAGAGGGGACTTGGGAAAGCGTCTCGATGGATTTCATGACTGCTATGCCGCTGTCAAAAGGATTCGATGCAATCATGGTGGTGGTGGATAGGTTCAGTAAAATGGGCCATTTCATCCCCACCAAGGAGACGGCAACAGCGCAGGAGACAGGGCGATTTTATTTCGCCCACGTCTTAAGGCATCATGGAGTCCCGAAGGATATTGTCTCGGACCGCTATCCAAAGTTTACGAGTAAATTTTGGAGGGCACTTTGGAAGAAGATGGGGACGAGGCTGAAGATGAGCACCGCCTTCCGACCTACGACCGACGGCCAAACAGAAAGAGTGAATTCCGTAGTGAAGCAAATCTTGCGGAATTACGCGGCAGAGTTCTGTTATAATAACACAAAACACTCCGCAACGGGAGTTTCCCCTTTCGTATTGGTCTATGGAAAAGCACCTCTGGTGCCGACAAGTTGGGCCGTCCAGGACGTTGAGGAACCGGCAGTAGCGGCAGTACTGGAAGAACGCGAGCATTTGTTGAAGCTCGCAAAGTACAACATTGCCAAAGCTAGGAAACGGTATGAAAGGCAGGCGAATCGGAAGCGGAGGGAAGTGAAGTTTGAGGCAGGCACAGAGGTCTGGTTGAACATCAAGAATTTCCGACTACCTCCGGAAGTCAGTCCGAAGTTCGTACCTCCGTATGCGGGACCCTTTCGCATTCGAAAGGTCATGAATAAGGATGTGTATGAATTGGAGCTGCCGGCAAACAGCAAGGTGCACCCAGTATTCCATGTCTCCCTTTTGAAGCCTTACTTCAAAGATGAAGTGCGTCCGAATCGGCATCAAGTGTTGCGTCCGCCACCTATGCTGTTGGATCATGAAAATGAACCTGAGTACGAGGTGGAGGCAATACTTAAGTCAAGGAGGTTCAAGAACCGAGAAACGGAGGATTTCGTCAAATGGAAGGGCTATCATCAGGTGGAGGCATCTTGGATGCGTGCCTCAGAAATGGGAAACGCATCCGAGGCGGTTGCAGTTTTCGAAGGGCGACCTCAAAAGCGGAAGAAGCGTTGATGGGGACATCAACCTTGGAGCGTGGGGGAGGAAATGCATGCTTAGCCTGGCTTAGCTAGCTTAGTAATCCGATTGCAAAAACTTGTATTGTACAAAACGTGCTATAAATGAAATGGCTTCCAAATGTTGTGCGTCCTATTTTGTTTGGAATGGTGATGCATGGTATGGTTGGCTAGTGTGTAGAATGCATGCCAGCTTATAAAAGTGGGAGAGGTAAATTGGGTTAACCGTGTGTTTGCGTAGTGCCGAAATCGGGTGACCCCCATCCAAGGGGCAAGGAAACTTGTGCCTTCTTTGGGAGTTCATGTGCTAGTGCGCACCTGGCGCGTGCGCGTACTATAACTGCGCTACCGAGAGGGTTGCCTTGTAGTGCGGGCTAACGCAGAAGCTACGTGCTTCCGTTCACGTACTATAATCGTGTAGCCTCGGGACGAAGTCGTAGTTTTTTCGGCGTGTTCCCGTACCTCAGGCCAACATTCCAAGGCGGACCCAATTGTAGTGATTGGGGCGCACGGATAGGATGGGGGGGCTGAAGCACCCTTGAGTGCCCTAGGCACTCAAGGAGGCGGAGGCGCTCACTAGGTGGCGCCCCGCACACCGGGTTGCGGTGGGGGTGGCTCCACAAGGGGTGGTGGTAGCTTAGCGAGACTTAATGGGGGTGGCATAGGACTCACCATGGGGGCGGAGACCTCGTGGTGGGAGTCGTGGGGAGTCTTGGGACTCATCACGGTCCATAGGGGCCGTGATGAGTGGGCCAAGACTCACCGCGACTCATCACCGGGAGTCGAGGGTTTTCGTGGTGGTTCGCCATAAAATGGCATGGCTGGTTGTGAAACCCCCGCGGACAGCTACAGAAGTATATATAGGGAGTAGTAACCCCGAGAATGGTGCAAGCCCGTTGGTGACCAAAAACTAGTGAGTGAGCGAGCGAGCCGGAAAGCGACCAAAGAGTGGGGAGTTGTTCCGGACTGCCATCTACCAAAGGGAATTCCACTAGGCCCAAATAGGTGGAGGGTTTAGTGGGGGAGCGAAGGGGGACCGTTATGTCCCGGTGAGCAGCCGAAGCTCCAAGTTGGCCCGGCGGCCAGGTTGGGAGTCAGGCGCGTGCATCAAAGCGAGTAACTATGACTTGAAGGGGAGTTTACCGAAGTGAGGTGCGCGACAGCTCGCATGAGCTTGTGCTTGTATTCTTCTTCGTTATCTATTGTGTGGACTAGTGACTGCCATAGTGGGCAGCATAGTGGCAGCCTAGTGACTGACTAGTTGTAGCCTAGTGGTTGGACTAGTGGCTGGACCAGTGGTGGACTAGTGATATACTAGTGTGTGGCGTGCACATGTGTTGTGTGGTTTTGGACAGCGATGTAGTTGTGTAGCAATATGTATGCGCACGACAATGGAGATGGCACTGACAGGAAATTCCCTATGCCCCAACTTTGTGTGCAGGTTTGTGCTCATGTGAATTTCGGCGTGAGCATGTTTTATTTTCGCTAAAGTATTTTTCAAGAATATTCTTGAAATATGCGGCATATCCTCTTCTGCTCACGTGAGCAGGGCACTGAGGCGTGAGCCTGCGCACATGCTACCCAACCTCGTGTGACCACATTGACCACTTTGGTGTCCAATCATAGAATTCATGTAACCTATGAAACCCAATGTTATGAGTAAGGTTGGACTACAAAGCCAGTAAGAAAGAGCCGGCTATGACAAGCAACCTTGAGGCCCGATAGGGCCGAAAGTTATTGAGTCTCCTTCGAACCAGCTACGTGAACATGGTTGGGCGGATGTTGCATTTGAGATGCAGACAACCGGCTATAGTAGGTCGGTGTAGTTACCTACACGTTTCTCCTTTCATTTTTGTTACCGGGCCGCCCATTGCTGATGTGAGCGATTTAAGTTTTGCCGCAACACACTTGTGTCTACACGTGAGCGATGATCAATCCAATCATGAAGCAAACACTCATTCTTTGTAAAATGAATGACACTCATTCTTCCAATAAAACTTGTAACAATCATTCCTATGAAGAGTATGAAGTGCTCAATTTTTGTTGAGTATTCAATCTCACGTTGAGTATAAACATCATGTTGTTCCTCAGCAGGAAGAGGAAAGACTCAAGTTACGGAGACGAGACAAGTTGCGAGAATTCGTGGACCAATGAGGACGCAACCTACCTACTTGTCAAGCTCAGTATGTGATAAATGCGGAGAAGGTCACAGATTACCCTACGGCTTGTTCTCGGCCAATCACAAGATCGAGATGCAGCATCAGCCGATTATGGATGCTTAGATGATCTATTGACCTCACGAGCCCTATTTTGGATCCCCTCTCCTGCAGACAGATGTGTAATTCGCTAGTCTTGTCCAAATACAATTTGCTTATAGTCATTTTAAAGCCTATCCTGTTCATAAGCCTTGTTAATGTCCTAGTGAGTTGGAGTGGGGGATCAACTGTAATTTTTGCACTTTGCCACTTTTCTGGGTTTGGGCACTAGGCCCCAACGAGCTCTGAGAATTCCTCACATCATACTCCATCCTTGCAATTCTCCAAATTCAGTGGATTGATTGTGTATCAAAATAAAAGGTGAAATATTTTGCTTGACGCCTTCTTGAGTCCAGACCCCCCCCCAAATGCACTAGAGTCTACCGTGGATAAATATTACATCTACAAACGTTAAACTACCATAAATGCTAAGAAATTTTACATTCCTACATTAGCAAATGTTAAGTGTTAATATTTGTTAGCAAACGTTTATCTTCACCTATTCATTGATTTATCGTTAATAAATATTAAATGCCCCATAAAGGATATGAGATATGCTCAAGCTTGCTTGAGATAAGCTCCATATATAAGCTCCAGCTAGGTATCATAAAATATAACCAATCACAGGATCAGAAGGTAATCATCAATACTACTAACGTGATTAGAAGCTATACAATATAACAAGACATATGTTTAGCATTAGTGTTTCTTGAGATGGGGGTTGTTTTTGAGAGATGTGATCGCCTATGTGCTAGTTGTACCTGCATTAGAAGGTAATCATCAATAATACTAATGTGATTAGAAGCTATACAATATAACAAGACATATGTTGAGCATTAGTGTTTCTTGAGATGAGGGTTGTTTTTTAGAGATATGATCGCCTATGTGGTAGTTGTTCATGCATCAGAGACAACCAAGCCCAGTGGTAATGGGCACATACCTCCACGGAAGTGGTTATGGGTTCACTCCACCGATTAGTGTCACAAAGGTGTCCACCTATCTACCAGAGAGGCAATAGTTATTTTGGGTCAAGAGACACCCTAGAGACACCATAATTTACGCTTCTTTCGGGAGGCGTCACATATTATTATTACCTGCATCAGATATTTTGGGAGTACATGGTTTTGCAAGTATATGGTATTGAGATTGGGTCTCCAACTGCTTGTGCAAAAGAACTTAGTGGATGTTGTGTAAATGTCATTTTATAAGCTTTATTAATCCCTCCCTAATTGTTAATTTGTTAACCTTGTCCAAATGTTATTTTATTTTCTACTCTGGACCGTTAACATTTATCTATGGCAGACTCTACTTGGTGTTTCATTGTATTCTTGATGTTCAAAATAAAGTTCTTGACTTGGAGCCTATGTTCCTTCATTTTTTACTTTAAAAAAAAACATACAATAAAGTATTTCCTTAAGGAAATAAAAACTAGACTGGTTAACCTAAATCATAGCTTTACTACTGGGACTCGGCTTCCGAACCCCACGTGATGTGTGATCCTTTAATCCCAAAAAAAAAAAAAAAAAAAAAAAAGCACAATTTTTTTAAAAACGAGGAAGTAGCCCCGAGTAAAACTTTATTGATATGGGGAAAAATTAATTTTCTCCTTAAACATGGATACTGAGGGCTGCTTCCCCCCTTTAATTATTTAAAAAAATGATATTGATTATTATTATTAATTTTATGTTTCTTTGAATGCAACAGAGGCCATGTTCATCTAAGTAGTTTTTATTTTTTATTTTTTATTTCTAATGGGAAGATAATAGGACTAATGTAAGAACTTAATGGACGCTTGTGATCTGACAGTACTTTCGCCGGATTTCGGCAACCTGGGCTCCTCCGGCGGGGCCCCTGTCAAATCCTCCCCACCCCCTATTACCTTGGTTTCACTATTAAATACTTAAGAATCCGAGTGGGTTGCAAGTTGTGGTGGGTAGCGTAACGGTAAGGCGATAGCAATAACGGCGGCGAGGTTTCGGGTTCGATTCTTGACGGGAGGCTCTGGCAATGTAACGCCAGATGATGTAACCTTCCATTTGATGTAACCCTCTGTAACCCTGATTTCTCATGTAACTCTGGTTGGTCCATTTTATACTTAGCCACATTTGGACTTAGTCAAATTTCGAGACCAAGTGTGGGTTACACCGACTGTAGAGGAGTTACACACCTCGTCGTGTAACCCCAAGTGGAGTTGACACTCCTTCAGTTCCATGTCACTCTCTAGAGAGGGTGGGGAAGATTTGACATGCCGGAAACTGGCGTACCATCCTGTCAGAGGTTGCACGTGTGCATTAAGTTCTTACATTATTCCTATTATCTTCCTTTCTAATGTAAAGGAGATGAAGCACAATAATTTTATTAAAATTGTTGAAGGGATAAAAAATTATCTTCACGAGAACACTGATCTATTGAAGGGATAAGAAATTATCTTTACGAGACTACTGATTTGAATGACTCTACTCCGTCCAGAATCAGTTTGGATGACCAGATGAGAGAAATTGATTATTATCAAATATCTCAATCATGACTGCCAGGGCTATTCCCACTATTACGGCTCACGAGTATGTGGAGTTTGAGACAGAACTCCAACTCGATCTGAATGTTGCACTAGAGGTCGATTTGGAAGATGACATTTGGGATTGTATTTTATCCACAAATGATGAAGGAAACAACGATGACTTTGTCAAGAGTTCAAGAACCTACTGTTACATATTCATCTATGTGTGCAAGCCTAGCAAAAGATTCGCTTGTATCTAGAGCAATATAGTTGTGATAGTATTATTTTAGTCAATAGGCTTGAGGTGCTTGAAAAAACTGTACGTTCCTTACTTTCTATCCATCTCTCGAGTTTTTATCTGATCAGCCGGTTGAATACTTTTCCAGGGAAGATGACAATGATTCTTGACCCAGCTTTGTAGACAAACAAGGAAGTTGCTCAAGGTATTGCTATTCACTGACACTGTATGATTTTAGTATTTTGCACATGCAGAAGGACCTGCAAATAAACTAGGTATGTATTGGAGGTTTCTTGAAGCTTGAAGTGGTAAGAGGGCATTTCCGCCTCTTATCTGTTTGCCTCTTTATCCTTTAATGTCTGCTCAAACTTTTTATAATGTCACCCACTATAGTGCTCCTTGAGGTGTTTTGAGACTTTCAGCTTGTGATGGTCTTGAATCTGTCTGATGCTAAATTACGTGTTAGTGGTTGTTTGCCAATATGGTCTTATGCATGTGACATATATTGTTGTGTGTACGTTAATGTTGTCGTGTATTGTGTGCAGGCATGTCAGAGTTGTTGAGTTTACAAGGGACCAGACTAACCAGCACAAACATATGTTGTAGGAAGATGGAGTGCAGGGAGCAGCAATTCTTTGGCAGCGATGGTGTTTAGGTTGATTGTAAAGCATTGCTCGAAAATTCTCTTTGTAAATATAGTGCCATCCCCAAGCTCAAAATTTCCCTGTTATAGGATTTTCGCTGGCCCAAACAATTCTTGATTATAGCCCTCAACCAGGGGCATTCTCGTAATCTGGGCATGGGCAAGGGGTCATTGTCAAATAGTTCACGAGAGGTAAAGTTCTTAGTTCCTACCTCGAACTTTCCTAGATTTTCGAGTATGGCTTGGGCTCCGTCCTCCTCTTAAATCCAGTTGGGGTAAGAACTTCAGCTCTTGCGAATGGAGTGGCCATGTAGTGATGCAGTGACCAAATATGATGGCGCTTGTGGACATATACAATATACTTGAACTCAACGTTCAATGTGTAGAGTAAATATAGTGGCTCTGATGTATGCGGCCAAAGAACTTATGAGTATACAGTTGAGGTTCATAATGCAAGTCCCAGGCGTATATATTATTTTTTTCTGCAACATACATATCTTTCCTTCCGCTTTTCATATGGCAAGTTTGAATGTGTGCTTTTGGTTCTTTGTTTGTTTCCCTTGATATTAATCGAGTCCCCTAGACCATAAATTCCCTCTTTATTTCCCTATGCATTTAGGATATAATTCCCTCTTGAAGTCCCTTGGATACATTTAACTTCTCTATAAGTTATTTCCCCTCGCATTGAAGTCCATAGGGTATGAACTTCCCTCCTTGAAATTTCTATAATATAAATTTCCGTCTTTGAAGTCCCTTGGAAATATATGAACTTCCCTAGTTATTCCCTTTGCATTCAAGTCCCTATGATATGAATTTCCCTCCTAAAATTCATAGAACCAAATTCCCTCTTTATTTCCCTATGCATCTTAGGACATAGTTTCCTCCCTCAAATATATTAACTTCCCCCTTTGCATTCAAGTCCGTAGATATGAATTTCCCTCATAAAATTCATAGAACAAAATTCCCTCTTTATTTCCCTATGCATTTTAGGATATAATTTCCCAAATACATTAACAAGGCCAGTGTGTCGCCAACAATGGCTGATGGTGATGAAACATTTATGTACCATCATCACCATCATGGCGCATGGCGTAACGTTTGATTCAGTACTATTCATATTTAGTATATACATATCTTATGATATAATATGTATCTATCTACTAATATAGTATGTATCTATATGAAGCTTACAAAATATGCAGAGAGAGAAGAGAGAGAAGACTCCAGCCGGCGTAATTAAGAGCGACTTCGCCTTACGGCCACAAAATATGCATAATAATCCATAAGGAGTAGATACGACGCACCTGTATAGTACCAGCCAATAGTATGAAGATTGTCCTTGTTTGTATTTACACATCATGAAGGCATCAATCTCATGTATCTAACAATACACTTGCAAAATGCTCTTTTCCTTCTGATTGCAAAGTTAAGGCCAATCTCATTCTAAGATTCAATTTACAAGTACACTTTGCAGGGAGTCTAATCCACCTCAATGTTACACATTCTATGCAATTACAAACACATATATGCTCACAGTCCTTAGCTAATCTACCCTCCTTTTCCACAACAGCAACACACACCTCTCTCCACCTACCAGAAACGTTCATGTTTCCTTGCTCGACTATGCAGTTGCTTCGAGACTATGCAGCAGGCATGTCGTAACCTACCAGTAAGCTTAATACGGATTGGCTAAAATTTTATTATCTACTTGGTTATAATCAGCTTAGAGCTACCATTGGTTACATATTTTGATTACAAATAAGATAGATCACACTTATGGATTATAGATAAGATGACCAAAGTTAATTAGTATCCATACACACCTAACACTAGAAGGAACGAGTAAAGAAAACAAAAATATTAAACATTTAACTATTTCTTTTAATGTATTTTTCACGGGAGCAGAGTAGACATGTTTTCACATATAAACAGGTAACCATTAAGTCCGAGATTCGACTGTACCAAAGAAAGTTGCAATTTTATGGCGCCCAAACTCCCCATATTGCCAGCCTTTCTCTGACATATGCTGAAGAAACTGAAGTTACAAATCGGAGACACCGTCGTCATAGTTTCAGAGAAAGCAAATCCAAGGGTCACCTTTCATGTGAGCCTTCCAAAAGGAGGCGTGATAGCTTGTACGTCCTTTTTCTTAGTTTCTCTTCCTGTTTGTCTGTTGTTTTTGCTTCTGCTTGGGATTTGGTTACTGGCTAGTGTCCCCTTCTTCTGCCTTCATGGCTTCCTTTCAAGGTTAACAAGTGAGAAGCTGTACTCGACAGTCTTGGTCGCATCTGCAAAGAGCTTCACAGAAAACACGCCGAGCTTTTCGAGCTTTAGGCATAGAGTATAAGTGAACCCTATACAAATCTAACATTGTCATGAACAAGACCGAATCTGGATTTCCAAATATTCCAAAGGACCCAAGCCCTAAGAGCCGGCCAAACCAGACAAGAGCTCCAGGAAGAACCAGCGCAAAATTTGAGAAGCAAAGCGGAAGGAAGAGACTGAGAGATCATTTCCTCCGATTAGAGTAGAAAAGAACAGCTAATCTTCAGCTCTCTTTTGCAATGAAACAATCGAGTAAACAATGTTCCATAGCTCGGACGTTTGTGATGAGCAGACAGAGCAGAGGTTGGCTTGGTCAGAAATGAAAGCCTAAACATGAAGGATCCCGTTGACAAGCTTCCAAGCCTTGTCTTCACGTCAGATATCTTTCCGAACTAAGTTCCAAATCACAAGAGCAGTGGGCAAATAGCCCATTTTGCCGACCATTTCCTGTCAAAGGATTTGGCAGGCCTTAATATGAAGTAACCAAATTTGACCGAGTAAGAAAAAAAGAAAGATGTTTCTGGGACATCCAAATCCATTCCCCTGCTCAAATTGTAGAAGGCTGAGGGGCGCTTTCAAGAACCATCTGAAATTGCCCACATCTCGATGGATGTCCGTGGGAGGGATTGGGCTGATTTTACCTATGGCAAAACAATAGACCTTGATCATAAATAGTTCACATTCCAAAAAGCATCCCCGGACGGAGAATGCAGAGTATCTATCGCATCCACTTGAAATTCCCAGCCATGTTGGGTGCCATGGACACGGTGTCATAAACACGAAAATAGGAAAGAATGCAAAAGATGAGGACCCTGCCAAAAATCCAAACCAAGTCCGGGAAGAGTGATGAGATCGACTGGGTTGGAAGAGAGAAGAATCCAGGAATCGGGGAAATGCAAGGAAACCAACAGCCACGAGACACGAGCTCTTCGAGCATACAATTGAGTTAATGTAGCAATATCAATTGGCAGCACAGCCCCATCTTCCCAAATATGAAAGAAATGAGAAATCCCAGCGCCTTCTCGAAAAGCCCACCGTCCAAATAAAGGAAGCCTCATAGTCTCTGTTACAGTTACTGAAATGAGGCTGACGTCCAACCCTCATCAGGAATAGAGGGTGTATGAAAGAAATGAGAAATCCCAGCGCCTTCCTGAAAATCCCACCGTCCACATAAAGGAAGGAGAAACTCAGAGTCTCTATTACAATTACCGAAATGAGGCTGACGTCGAACCCTCATCAGGAATAGAGGGTGTTTTTTGAGAGAGATTAGTTCTAAGGCGAAGCCAAGCAGACCATGCAGACCATATTTTCTGCCATGCTTCACACCAGTGATTTTATTTCCGGCGAAATTTCGCACTTTTTCGATCTCCAAAAAAAAAAATTCGCACTTTTTCGCCTAATATAGATGATATACATGGATGAAAGTACAGAGGAGGATGATTCTGTCCAAATTTCAGTGGATGAACAGAAAATATGGCTAGTTCCTGCAAAACTCAGTAGCCACTCCAGTTATTTTCCAAATTTGAAAAAAAAAACATTGCCTGGAACCGAGGGTGAATAAAGAAGGCGGGTAAACAGAAGTTTACAAAAGAGTAAAGTAAAATTAATAGGGTATAACCGTGGAAGTAGGGAGGAGCAAGGTGGGTCCAGTGACAAGAGGGGCTTTAGCAGCCAATAAACAGAAAACATTAAAGGAGCCTGGGAGTTAAGAGAATAAAAGTGGCAGAAAAGGAAGGCAGGAATATAGAAAGGGAGAGTAGTTATGGCAGATCTGCGGCCTACCACGTGTAGAGCACGCGTGCCGTCTCTCCCTGCCTTCCCTGCCGCGAGTCTCTCGACCTTCCTCTGCCTGCTCTCTTCTGCCCCCCTCCATCTGTTCCCCGCCTATATGTTACGTAAATTTCGGTTTCTGTCAACAATCGCACACAGCGCACTGCATTTAAGATGAGGTTCTGATGTGGGCTGTCGAGGAAATGTAGCACTGTTGCTGCTTTGGTTTTGCTTGACTGTTGGTCTTGCTATGGCCGACCGGATTGGGGCCAATTCCATGGACGGGGTGGGGGCGTTGGTCCATTTTGATGGATGGAATCCGAATGCTTGTTTGGAGGTGAGGTAGAGCTGAGTGTTGAAGGATCGCTGGAAGGAGCATGAAACTTTGAGACACTTAACGAGTTTGTTCTGGCGAACTTCCTTGCTGCTCATGTGATAGGTACTTATCTACAATTTTCCTCCTTCTGCTCTGTGGTCGCGTCCTCAGTCAGTAGTCAGTTTCACGTCCGTGCCCATTTTGATGTGTGATGCAGCTAGTAAGGAGAAAGGCTTTCGGTAATGCAGTGGTATAGGTATGACTACCTATGTGACCACAGGAATTCTTGAGGGGTGAGAGAGAACGAGTGTATCGATTTTTGAACGCCGTGGGTTTGTAGATGCCTCCGGAGACAGTGGTCCTATATCGGAATTTTCGGTGACTTGCAAATGTGTACTAGACCCGAACCGGCATTACCTTTCATTAAACACCATAATTCGCATTCAATTACATCTAATGAACCCGGATTCTGAAGAGGGTAATGTCTGCTGCTGTCAGTAGGTCTTCATTGTACCGGTGTTGTTTCCCTTCTTTTGAACATCGGAGCACACTTAGAAAACCGCTTTGGTATTGTGATGCCTGGGCTATTCGCAGTAACTAATTAGAAGTGGCTTCCTTTCCTGTGTGGCACACATCCCCTGAAGGCAAATTTAGCCTGTTGTTGCAGATGACGATACGAGAAGGTCAACAGCTTTTCCTTTGTCAAGAAGGGACAATAAAACATGTCCAACAGACTGGACTGTATCCACTAGGCAGAGTGACAGTTGCTGCATTTTTTATTTTCATCCGTGATTCCCCATTAGCCTTTGCAAATCATAAGAGATTATTGGTCACTCGAATCTGGTGCCCTACAGATCGAGAGACTGTATAACGTTGCAGAGGTATCTGCATCTAGACATCTAGACCTGTCACAAACACCGATGTCGCTGATGTTAGTGGTTTTGTAGCTGCTGTGATTGGATGTCCTCCTGCTGCCTGTGCAGTTGTCACTGCCATCACCCCTGCAAGCCTGGCATCCACAGAATCTCTCGGTGTGTTCCTCTTCCACCAGATAGGTTGCAGGCCTATCTGGAAAAATGGTTGAGGAATAATTTCTAAAGGGAGTGGACAGATTCCCAGTGAAGGTAGTGAGGAAATTGCCAGAAAAGTTGGAAGGATCTTCACGCAAAAGTTGCAAAATTTCAACATAAGTGATGGGAACAGCTTCACGGTTTCTCCAAACCCCAGTTGTAGAGTCAGTTGTGGAGACTTGACCCAATGCTGTCGGAGCAAGTTGGCCAGGTTGTGGTATCGGAACAACACTTAAATGTTGCAATACATGCTGTCCTAGTATAGAGTTATACTGAGCCTCCATGGCTGCTTTCCACTGAGAAGCATGTGAACTAGACAATGCTTCGGAAACAGTAAAAGGATCAAAGTGTGAACTAAAGTAGGTCCCACTGGAGTGAGCTTCTCACAAAGGTAGTGTCTGCTCTCTTTTGTTCCACTTGATCAACCAGGTCCGATGCATCGCCTGTAGTGAAACAGATTGGGCTGGTCTTTGAATCTTCACCTAACCCCATGTGAGTGGATCAACACATTTTTACACTAGAAAATCGATTGTCGTACTAGCTGAGGTATCAACAACAGCAGCCAAGCTCAATCCTTCAGGAGCAGGTTCTAACTTGTACGGGATAGAGAGTCCAAAGTTGCGAAATTATGCAGAGCAGCTTGACTGTGCATGTGTATGGACATATGATTAAGAAAATCACTGGATTGTTGATTAGGTTATATTCGCCCACGTGGCAATAGGAAAACGGGCATGTACACTACTCTACACCTTACAACAGTACCGCCATTAGGAATTCTCGACGAGATTGTGGATGCAAGCATCTGTTCCCCGTGGCCAGCTGATTTTGTGATGGTTTTTTACCGTGTGGATATCCTGTCATATGGAAGTAATCAACAATGTTCATAAATTTCCTTTCTAACGTAATGCAGACTTTATTGCCATGTCTCGGTGTTGAGCTACTGGGAGCAATGCCCAGCTTCTTGCTGGAGCGTAGTCCATTCACGGCCTGTAGTCACTGGAAGTGTGTCATTTGGTTTCCACTTCTAAGCAATTTTTCGGCAACTCTTTTCTACTCTTTCAAAGTACTGATGAGGTCTTGTGCAACAATGCAGGTGTCATCTCATGTGGATGAAAAAATGCTACAGGTTGGGCTAGTTCTCCTGCAGCAGCACAGGTATCCAAGTCAATGACTTCGACGGCCTATATAACATATGCATGCAAGGTGGGGAGACCAGCACACTCATATTAGCCTACATTTGTGGCTCTTTGTGGCTTACCCGACCTTCAGCTAACCATGATCCCATGTGATCATCACCTATCCCATGTTCATCATCTAGGTGTCATGAGCGATCCTATGTGAAAAAACAGCGCAGATGTCATGTGTACCCTGCTGTTCAAAATATGAAGGTGCAGCCCACTGGTGGATGATGGCTGGGAAGGCAAGTGTGCCTTGTGCTGGAACTGAGAAAGTGAAATTTACGGTGTTGGTGCGAGGTCACCAATGGAGCTCTGCACGTCATGTTCATGAGACTCTGCAAGAATTTGCCAAAGTAATTCAGGTAGATTGTTTACCAAGCAGATCTCTCCCATGCTATGAAGGATTTCTTTCAGTCTTATTCAATCTTTCCCCACTAACAGAACCTTCCACATACAGATGTTTTCATGACAAGGGTGTCCTGGACTGAAATCTATCAATGCTTGTAGAATTGGAGAGGCACGGTTAAAGCTGGGAACAGGGGGTGAGGGTTGTTCTATTCTGCCCTAAATGACAGCTGTATTCAGATTCATCATCTTCTGCAAAAAATGCAAGTGACAGCCATCTATTGATGCAAGATGCACACTTCTATTGGAAAGATACTTAGTTGTTCATTGATTGTTGGTGCCAGAGAAATGCTCGGCGCCTAGACTTCATTGGGGAGGGTGATAGCATTCAGCGTTTGCAGCTGGCTAGGGCTGATGGATCAGAACCGGAGGAGCTTGACGTAGATGCAACACTTGAGGATGTTCTCATTTGTATGGGCAGTAAACACTTGGTTGCTATTATAAACTCCACCAAAGGCCCTGCCGTGTGCAATGGACGTCCCGAGACTGAAAAGCTAGGCCCAGTCTCCCCTATGGCCCTAGCGAGCTTGCAAAAACCCAAGGCAAAAAACAATACACCAAGCAGCTACAGCCTTGCCACACCCACTTCTGCACCAACTGGAGAAGATACAGACTCGCCTACAATGGGCATGAAATCTTTTCCAGTGCTGCTCAAGAACAGGGGTGCACCTTACAAGGCAACTTGTGAACCCGCTGGAAGAGGCCTAAAAATAACAATCCCCCCTTCTGACCCTAGTCCTGCCACTTTCCATGACGATAGATGCATGTTCACACAAGATTATGCTTGTGAACGGCAAGCAGGAGGCCTTCCTCCAGCATTGGGTTTGAGATCTAGCAGCTTCAATGGAGGAGTAGTGCTCTGTGCCAAAGGCATGGAGATGGGGTCAATGTTTGGTTCTAGCCCAACTCCCAGTCCTGCAGAGCTTGCTCAGTTTCTTGTCAGAGGGTCCTCCCTGCCATCAAATCGAGTAAGTGGTGCTGGTAACTTGAGTGGCCCTCTTATTCCTCACTGCATGAGATCTGCCACAAATGCAGGGTTTCAATCGTATGCGTCAGCGCTTTTAAGGCGATTGCCTGTGATGCCCACCACTAACATGCACCGCACACCTGCAACACCCAATATTGCATTGCTGGCACAATTCTTGGCATCACAATTAAAAGCCTTTGTGCCAGTGAGTACTGGTGTCGCCCATACATCAGCTGGCTCTGCACCGATGTCCCCACCAGGCAACAGGGCCAGCAAAGAAGTGGGGCCAACCAGTAGCAAACCACCAGATCCAAGCAGTTGTCAGTATCTGGAGCTGCCAATGCATAAGAGTTACCTGCAAGCTGCAGAAGATCTCCTTGAAAACAGTGCGTCTCCAATACTGGCACCAGCAAACCTGAAAGCATCAGTCAGTGAATCTCATGACAAGGATGAGTCATCTTCGTCTGCCAACATAAACACAGCAGCAGCTCCATCAACTGAAGGCTTTGATGAACAAGTCAATGGTCGCTCAGAATTAATATTCCTGGTGAACAGGCGAAGTAAAACGGTGCGTGCCAGAAGCTTATAGGTAGTTTGAATCTTGCACATCTTTGGACGTCTTGTTTCACATCAGCTTCTGGGTTTCTTTCTTGTTTGCCTATGCTGGTGAAGATCTGGACAACTGTAAATCAAGATTAATCGAGGAAGAGCTTTGACTACCCAGTTGTTTATTTTTCAGATAGAATGCTTGAAACCAACTTTCCATCTCTTTTGAATGATTAAGAAGGCTTCTGCAATGTTTGTTGTAGTAAATGAGTCATAGCAGATTCAAGTAAAGATGAAGCTTTCATCATTTTGAAAGATGAATGTTTACTCTAATCTGTGAAAAATGGAATCTGCAGGGAGTTGGAACACATCACTTGAAAATGTCTGACTTGTCTGCTCATTTTCATCTTAGCGTTGTTGATGCTGCCAAGAAGCTTGGAGTCTCTCAGACAACACTGAAAAAAGCATGTAGGAAGTTTGGACTCAAGCGATGGCCTGGCCGCAAGGTAGAGCTTCATTGTCACCAGTCAAACTTCTTTCCTAGCCATTACAGTACCCTCTGTTTTTTTAAGAGGCTGCTAGGGAGATAGATTTACAACTGTAGCATGGCAAGCATGTCGCAGTTCCAAGGTTGTCTTCTAGAGTCTTCATAAAAGTTGAATAAACTTGACTGTTTCAGGTCCGGAGTTTGGAGAGTACTATACATGGCTTGGAGCATACAATTGCAGTTGGACAAGGAGCTGGCATGGAAGAGTTAACTGAGGCCTACATGCGTTCTGAAGTTACCAAACTGCAGCAAGAAATGGACCAGCTGGTTCATGGGAGTCCTGCTCAGGTAGGCTCTAAGTCAACAAGTGGGTCAAATCCATGTTGCAAGTTACCATCTGTCACTCTTTATCAAATGAAAGCCTAGTTTTTGTGGATGTTAACAATGTTGTATCACCTTACATAAACTGGCTTCTAATTGAGAAGTTCCACACCAGGTAGGTTCGGCAATGAAACTTCCAGCTGGAAAGAATATCGAGCCCCTAATCAACCCTAGTGCAAAGAAATTGAATAAATGTGGCGACCCTCTGCCACCATCTATCATGTCCTACAGAGCACATGTTGAGAAGTAAGTTGCTCTATACTGCCATTGAAATCCTCCATGTTATTTCTCTGTTTTCTCGTTTGTCCAGCAGCATTCTCCCGTGGTGAGGACAGCAGATTTGTACAAGCGCCTCTACTCACGTGGATGGCGGTCGAAGTATCACAGCCCTTGCACTCGTTTTGACCTTGACCTCAACAACGTCGACAGCCGTGACAATGAAACCTCTGTCTTCTCATCCAAGAAAACTACTGAGGCAACCAAGGTAGTCAATTCAACGCACAAAGTTCAGGATGTGGGTTTGTCAAATCAGCAGGATCCTAGTGGCAGAAACCAGTCTTTCAAGGAGGATGCACCCAGCCAAACAGCTATCAAAGACAGTGTTAAAGAGAGCACTGAGTCTCTTCTAAACAACAAAGATGCACCCCTGGAAACAAGGCCTCAAGATGCAGTGTTGGACTACAGTGCTGCCAATTGCCTCAAAATATCAAATAAACAATGTTCAGAAGTAGAAGCTAATAAGGAAGAAGATAATTCATTGCCTCCAGACAGAAGTCCAAAGAGGCCTAAGAGGGAGTGCAGGAATGTGAGTGAAGCGCTGAGAGGAGCCTGTGCCTAAACAACATCACCTCACTGCTCACATACACCGGCCATTAATAACATGTATGTCCCCTTATCTACAATCGGCCTTTTCATAAAACATGGTTTCCTCCTTACATTCCTTCAATTATGCCTTCTCAATATAGAAGTGCATTTCTTCCTCGGTGTGAGCACAAATGAGTCAAGAACATTGACTCTCGTCTCCTACAAATAGAGGCCCTTGGTTGTTTCTATCATTTCTCAATCCAGCTTCACACAACTCCTGTGCCTCGATGCTGACTTGACCATTATCATACACTTCAATTCTCTTCCACCCTTCCACTTTGGTGATGCTCTGAATTCCATTTTGACTCAATGAGTACGAATGAATTATTCATTACCTACAACACCATCAGATGTGCAAAGGAACATTCCACTCATGCTTTGCATCGTTCAATCTTCACCAGAACTAGGACAACTTTTATCTTCGAAACACAAGTTGACATGCACAATACCAGCATTGCATTCCATCAGAAAGCAACGCTAATATCCTGCTCTTGTAGGCAAAGCGAGAGCTCCAGGGACGATCTTACTTCAACACTGAGTGGATGTCTCATGAAGGTATAAGTATGATCTCAAACTTCTCACTTGTTCCCAGGATGTGTTGATGGTAGCTGAAGCTGGTTCGACGGTTGCTGGGCGTCTGTCGAGGATGGTTTCACGTGCCAGCAACTCATTTCAAAGTGTTTGAACTTTAACAGTGGGAATGGGGATATACTCAATGGGCAACATTAGTTAGCTGGGTCCCACGGTATCCAGCTCACAATCCTTTCAACATTCACTTCCTATCAGTGGAGAAGCTGCAACCACATGCAGTACATGCTTACCAGTAGCTATTCACTGGCTCTATCACCCCGGAACATATATGACTTCAGCAGCTACAGAAACATGTAGAAAATTCTTACTCATGATGTGAAGCTGCAACGCGAAAATCAATAGCATCAGTAAAGAAACATGAAAAAGCTCTGTCGATTTGAGACTGGATCACGGTCCGGGCCCATAATCCATCAAATTACAAGCCACTCATCTTCTTCACCAATGGCCAGATCCGATCTATCGCAGCACCGAGACGAAAGTAGGTCCGAATCTATGAAGCGTGGCACTTCACCCACACGGGTGTCGCATCCCCACAGGCTACCGCTTGACCTTTATGTAGCCACGTGGCGTGGAAGCACTGGTGGATAGACATATTTGGACTTTTCTTCTGCCACGTGGTGAGCAGACTGGTGGCCTTCTGGCCTTTTATTCCTTACCCTAACGGAATGGCACCCTAAACGGCAAGCCATCGTGTAACGGACGGTAAGCGGAGGCGTGCGGGGCCTTTTGGTAACGATATGACAGCGGCGCCATGGCAGGCCCTCCACGTGCTCCCCCTAGAGTCTCTGGAGCTTGCTCTATGCCTGACCTGCTCTGCGATCCTTTCCTGCTATCAGATCCTTCGCCTGCTTACATGGTACGGAGAATTCGGCTGTTTGCGAAGAGAAGAGGCGTACAATTCTACATCGGGTTCCTTGTGGAGGACAGGATATTAGACCTTTCAAGAAATGGAGCAGCACTGTTGCTGGCAAAATCCTTGGTCTTGTAGAGCTTACTGCATTACGGCAAATTCTATGGAAGAGTTGTGTTTGGTCTGTTGGCAAGGAGTTCCAGTAGCTGTGTGAAGGTGAAGTAGAGCTGATTACCAACTCGCATGAAGGACGATGAACCGTTGAGGTTGCAATTTGTTGGCTGTTCGGGCGACAGGTACTTGCCTCGTGTCTTGAATCTGATGCTGCTTGTGGTCGGTTAATAGTTCATGAGCACCTCTTCATTCAGTTACAGTGTTTTATGGTGGTCGTCATTCTGATAGATCTGACATATGGTGCAGCTAGCGTAGGAAAAAGACATAAGATAAATTAGTGTTGATACCAGTAGAGTTCTTTTTCCTTCAGTGGAGGAGACAGGATGCATTCTTACATGTAGATGCCTTCTAGCAACTAGGGCTCGGGCAGAGGTCTTACTGTTGACTAATTATGGTCTTGTCAATGTGTGGGAGAACTTCCATCATTTGTATCCTTTGATGAGCTATAGTTTTGAAGTAAGTAACAAAGGCTTCTCTGATGCTGGCAAGAAGCCTTCACTGTACCTGGCTCTATTGGTTGTCTTACTGAAGACAGGAAGCATACGTAGGAAACTGCGTTGCTGTTTAGATGCCTATGTTATTCGCAGTACCTTACCAATAGCCGCTCCTTTCCTCCCCTAGGTGGCACTCATCTCGTTAAGCATATTTCGTTGATTGTTGCAGATGCCGTCCCGACAAGTTTCAAGAGCTGGTCCTCTAACATGAAAGGAAGATGAACACGTCCAGCAGACTGTTGAATGCCACTTGCCTCAGCTCAGCATTAAACACATTTATAATTGAATATGAGGACTTCGTACATATTTATGGACAGTTTTCACATTTCTTCTTCTAATAGATCATTGACTCGGTCTGGAGCTGTCTGCAAGGAAGGAGTTGAAATGTATGCTTAAAAATAAGAAGGAAGTTACTGCGTGATATGTCACAGTCGTCCCTCCTTTCAAGATGTCATACTTATTAATATGGAACCTGTTCCTCCATGAAGAATAGTATTTCGTATGTCTGAACATTCCATCGGACAAATTGTTCTGCTATCGTTGTTTATTCCTCTGGGCCCCGAAGTTTACAGATAGAACCGTGGTGTAGGATTTGTCACTGAAAGTCCCAAATGTCTCTTGCTTCAACAGATGGATATGTTTAATTTGTTTGTGCATTGAATTATTCTCCTGGTCCGTTTCTGCATCAGATGCAATGTCTTCTATGACCTTAATATTTGTTGCACCTAGAGTGTCTTTGCATAATAAAGCTCAACCGTATTCAATCACAACCTTTAGACTCCTGCTGAATCAGAAGCAAGGCAATGTAAGCCTAGGTAGGAGGGGAGAATCCAGTGACGGCAGACAGCAGAGGATTGTCACCAATGCTGGACTGGGGAGAGTTTCGTCAGGTGCGGTACATGGATGTAGGTCTAAAAAGGGAAGAAGAAGGAAACCCTCCCAAGTAGACGATGGTGATGATGCCAATTCTAGCAGCAATGAAAGTGACACAGTAAGTTCACAAGGATTACTTTCTTTCTGTTGGTGAAGGCTAGTGCCTTATATGTGGCAGATTTCGTTTTCCCTCTGGTTTTCTGTACTCTCTGCCTTTCTCTCCTATCCCTTCTCAATAGTAACCAAGCCCTTTTGACTGCAATGCCTTCTATGATATCTTTGGGTTCTGTGAACTAATTCCTTATGGAGTGGGAATTGTGTTCTGTGCTTCAACATCATGGATATAGGCCTGCAATAATGTTCTGGCCAGAGTACATTAATCTTCAATTGAGAGTGAGGTGGCTTGGTAGTTGTGGAGGGATTCAGTTCTGGGGACTTTGGCATAAAAGTTGTCTGTAGCCTCCTTTCCCTGACTCCTGTCGGAATGATGACTTCACATTTGTCTGTGTAGACAAGTACCCTATGGGATCCTTAGAATCAAACCGGCTACTGTCCGGAGTCTTCCACTATTGCTTGTCCATGTCTGGCTGAGTTGTGAGAGAAGTACCATGGTAGTAGTTGCTATAACTACCTTGCTAAGTCCAGCAGGATCCGCTCAAACAGGTGAGTAAGAGCTGTGTTTCTGATAAGTGTTATGGACAGTCAGGAGGATTCTTCTATGCACAAGACTGAAATCCTGTGCCGGACTTCTGTATGTGTAGAGTGATACATAAGCCTTGTTCAAGTTTCCAGAGGTTTCTGAATATTTGAAGGTCTACCTGCATGCAGGAGAAATTCGTAGAAAAGGGGCCAGTTGTCAGGACTTCTTACGGTGATGTTGTGGATGATGCTTACAACGACAGCTCTCAAGCAGACTATGTCGACCTATTTCACGACGACGGGATAGCTCCCAGGTGCAATATAGACGGGTCAATTGTTCAAAGGGCATCTGAGTTGCAGAAACCAGATTGGAAAGGAAACTCTGTGGCTGCTGGAGAAGGGTTAGGAGAGCTGAGCTTTGCAGAGGATCAGGTGAAAGTCTGGGAGAATGAGAGGCTAGGAAGGTTGAGCTCTCAGGAAAACACCATGAGTGACAATGACAATGGAAGTGTCCATAGTGATTCTAGCAAGGAGATTGCTGATGTTTGCCTGGGCACCAATACTCAGGGTGAGTCTCACTCGGATGCACCTAAGAAAGGCAGCACAAAGCCTGCTCAGATGCAGAGAAGAAATAGCCGTGGAAGGAAAAGGAAGCAGCCTCTCAGTCCAGATGATGAGTCACTCATTGTCTATCCAGAAGAGGTTGCACCTGTTGCTGCAACCATCCTCACAGATCCCAATATTTTTGAAAGTGAACAATCACAACAAAGTGAAGAATCGAAAGAAAGTACCCCATATATTGAGAGTGGCCATGGATTGATAACACAAGATGCAGGGTGGGCACATTTGTCGTCGAAGTATGATTTACAACTGCAACATGAGAAACAAAAGGAATTGGAAGTTGCTGGTGTCGGTGTTGGCCAAGAAGGGGACGGTCGCAAAGAGAAGTTGAAGAGGAATCCAAAAGGTCAGTGCACTCACCTTGTTGCCAAAATGTGTTTCAGCCGCAGATGAAACACATTTTCCACCAACAATGTAAATATGAAATTATATAGCAAACCTGAGAGATGATGAATGGCGAGTTTGAGCAGTTTCCTGCTGTTTAATGAGGCAGTTGCACTTCCAGTATGGGTTGGAGGGAGATCCTATGGTGTTAGACAGCATTTTTTTGCATCATATTCCTGTCATCATAACAATTAATATGTTTAGATGGAATGGTTTGTCTGATTCATTTCAGGGCTTGAATCAATGACAGATAAGGCACATGTGAGGGTAACTACTGGGGAAGCTGAGCGGCCTGCAGAATTACAAGGGTCACTTTCCTCCATACATGTTCAGAGTGTGGAGGGAACATTGGAGGAGGTCGCAACCAATATGAAAGCACTCCAATGTGATATAAACTGTAGCAATGGGCACATTCACCTCAGATTAAGTCCACGGGAGAAAGAGAACCATGACACTTCGAAGGTTGAAAGTATTGCCACAGATGAGGACTTATTGCAGCTTGTAAGACCAAAGATACTGGATGAAGGGCCAAGGCCAGCACATCCAAAGTCTGCTGAAAAAGAGACATCATGGCATTTGTCAGAGGTCAGTGCTCTTACACCTGATGTAAGGAGCAGTGTCACTGATTGTAGTGCTCCTGGCGCTGATGTGATTGGGAGTCCTGCTGCCAGTGCTGTTGTCACCGCCAACACTCATGCAAGCTTGGCACCCACAGTTCAATTCTCTGTTCCTCCTCCCCTGAAACTTGTCAAGGATCTTCCTGCGAAAGTGGCCGAAATCCCAACGAAAGTCGTAGTAGAAGCCTCGCAACTTATCAGAAGCCAAGTGGTAGAGCCAGTTGTGGAAGCTCTCCCTGACGTGGTCATTGAGCAAGTTGGTCAAGTTGTGGAACAGGTAGTGGATCTTCGCACCCACGTATCGGAACATATGTTATATGTTGCAGGACAGGTTGCGCAAATAGGGCAGAACTTGGTGGACCAGGCCAGTGATGCATTGCCTGACTCTGTGGTAGAACAGGCTGGACAGGTGGCTGAATCGGTGTCAAGAACAACGGACAAGCTCATCAACCTCCAAGAACAGGTGCGAGTTTGTGGGAGGCAGAGGGGTAGTAGTGAAGAAACCTGTGGTTGCAAACATTGATTTCCTACAACCAGCTCCGGTCTGGTAGCTGTTTACAATGGTTGAACAATACTCAACGATGGTATTTCCAAAGCAATTCAGAGTTTGTGACCTGTTGTTGTGTTGGGCCCATGTGACACACACTAAACGGTTAGAACCACGGATAGGAAGATAAAGGGAGAAATTTCTCCCTCAGGTCCTCCACACCTAGTAGTGAATGGAAGCATTTACATTTATTTTCCTTCCCAGTGACAACAACGTTTCTGCTCTGTTAAAACTACTGATGTTGGATGGATGCTTTGTGCGACAATGCAGATGTCATCTCATGTGGATGCAAAAGTTCTACAGGTTGCTGAGAAAGTTAGTGCTACTGCAGCCCAGGTGTCCGAGTCAGTGACTTCAACAGCAGCACAAGTGACAGAGTCAGTCACATCAAGTGCAGTGCAAGTATCTGAGTCAGTTTCCTCGACTGCAGCCCAGGTCTCTTCCACAGCGGCCCAAGTTTCCAGTTCAATTGTTGACTTTCTAACTCCCGATGAAGACAGTGACACTGACAGTGATGATGAGTTTGAGGCCTTCAAAACTTCAGATGCCCCTGAATTTCGAGGAATGAAAGGACTTGAAAACTTTGATATTCTGCAAGAGGAGGAGGGGATTTTGACCACACTTTATGATTTTTACATTTTCATGCTGAAGAAGCCTCTGCCGCAATTTGCCAGTGGAATGTTCGCTGCACCCATATTATTGAGCGTGGTTTTCACTGTCTTCTACTTGCCGGACTTTCAAGGCCTGGCATTGGATGAGACGGCGCGCAACTTCAACTCAGCAGCTGGTCTGTACCTTAGAATCAATATATGTTGTCTTACCTGTTTAAGTTTTGTCAGCAGTGCTGCTGATTGGGATGTCAGGTGGGATAATGTGCCTATATTCCTCATGGGACTGGCATTACTTAGCTGTTAGAGTTATTAATCTAGTCATACTACTTCTGCTCAGTGCAGATGGATTTTTCTTTTTTGTCTGGCTTTAAAGTAATACTCCCAAGAAATTTGCAAAGCCATTTCCATCCTTTCTGTGACATTCCTCTTTTTGTTTGTGCTGCAACCTCTGTTATTAAAGGTTGTTTCTAACTGCTACTCTTTTGTCTTCAGGAGAGGATGCAACACGGATGGGCCTTGAGTTGACAGTGATGAATCTTTTCCAGGTTTTCATGTTTAGCCTCTCTCTGTCTACTGGTCTGCAGCCTGAGCTGGCTCCTCTCTCCCCCTATACACTGGTGGTTGCCAACATCAATGCGCTGTTTGCACAGCTTATCTTCGTCTTCCTCAGTGGTGCAGGTAATCCCAATTGTCTGCAATCTCTTTGCATTCATGGACATAGTAGTAACATGTGACTTCTCCTGGTCTCTTTCTCTCTCTTGCCTACTACAATATTGAGATGGAATCTGCTGGGTTTCCACATTTGAATGTTATTTCGGTAGTGCGTCATGTGTACAATGTCTAACTTCTTAAATGTGCCAGTGTTTGCAAGGTTGTCACAGCCCTCACAACCAGTTCGGTGCTCAACTGTAGCACTGGTGTGTTCGTCTCTTGCACAGCGCAGGCGACGAGCAGATACCTCTCCCACCAAGTAAGTGATGCATAATCTTGAAGTCATGGGCAGTTTGGCTCTTTGACGGAGCGTCTTGAGTTGCGAATTGTCACATGTCTGTCTGTTTCACAAACTGTGCTGGAAGGTTATCAGTGGTGTCTGACTATGCTGCTTTTGCCTCTGCAAGGCACCCCATCTGGAAAAGATAGAAACAAAGAACTGAGTTTATAATGTCCTTGAAATGTGCAATGGTATCTCTTTATCATTGACAAATACTGCTGTGATTCAGTGACAAGAACTGTCTTTTCTAAGTGTCCTTCCTTTCAAATCGCAACAATTATCTTCAAGCACAAAGTATGTTCAAATCCAACTGGGGCCAGTATACAATTGTGTCAGGTGATGATAATTGTGGTCATGGGTGATGAGGGTAGCAGCGTATTAGTGCCGTAACTTACTCACTTCGGCACTACATATGCAACTTTTTCGAAGCATCACTGACACTAGTGTTGGAGTGAACTCTCATCAGCTTGTATTGTCCTGTTTTTGGAGTTCAGAGTGTTGATGGCTAGATATGTGTTGGCTGGGCCCAAGCCCTGTGAACTTGTGGATGTGAAAGTGGATTTGACGTACAAGTACAATACTATGACGAGATCTGGAACTTACTTCCGCGCTACCCAATCGCTGAAGCTGGTAATGATTGTGTTTCCTTTCAGTTTACTTGCACATTGGAACACCATATGTCCCATGACCTAGAGTTGACATGTGAGATGAGATAGGAATAGAGTAGGTTGAGTTCTTAATGAAGACAACCGGGCAACAGTGAAGGCTGTTCCAAGTTGCAATGGTGGATGGTATGTTCCTGCAAGACCTCAAATAGCACGACAATCATCCTGTTCTCGAATAAATGTAAGCAACTAGATGTATGACAAAGCAGGCAAGGGGAGGTAGATAGCATCCAGCAGACACTGATCTGATTGTCGGGTAGATGTTTCATGGCCTTGTACAGGTCCGGCCAGAGATTGCCTACCTTAATCATGGAATGCTAATTCGCCACATCATTGACGATACAAGCCCTCTCTACCGACGGAGCCCTGAAATGCTGCGCAAGGAAGATGCTATCTTCACTTTGAGTGTTGTAAGTAATCTTTCTTGCTCCATTGAATAGCTATGATTCAAGATCATGTTTTCTGTTTCGCTTCATGCTTTCTGAAATCGACAGTCAAAGTCATGTAGTCTGATTGTCCTCAAATTTGTGTTAATACGAGGGCACATTTGGGCTTAGGTTAGTATTTTGGGTGGTCATAACCCCAGGGTTCACTCTCAGTTGGTAAGTGTCATGTGGACAACAATCAAGCCGTATGCATTTATTATCAAGGTCCTTTGGGAAAAGTCTTGGGAGAATCTCCTCAAATCCAGTAGTTAGTAACTTTTCAAAGAACCTGAAAGACTAGGATTGGTATTTGCAGGTTGGGCTGGAAAGATCATCCATGCAATCAGTGTTCCACGTGCAGCACTATTGTGTCTGTGATGATCATATCATCTGGGATGCTGAGTTTGAAGACATGATTCTCATAAGCAAGAAAAACAAGCGCATTGTGGATCATTCCAAGCTTAGCTCATGGAGACCTGTGTAGGTAGAAGGTGACTCTGCCTTCAGGTACTTTTGTGGATTAAGTTTGCCCCCCTTCTTTCAATGCACCGACTGTCCGTTGCTTTGCTACTGCCACAGCATACAGAGGGTTTGGAAATTTTGTCCCAGCACGACTGCAGTGAACTCATGAGGCGGGAGCTGATGGAACTTCACATTAGGTGGACCTGGAAACCGTCTTAAAACAGTTCCGCATACAACTGTGAATAGTGTAAGAATATCTCACATCAGCTTTAGTTCTATCAGGAGACATTCTTGGTCCTCCGTGATAATAGAATCTTACACCCTATTTACTTGTCTTCAACTCTTATCTCCCCTTTTTTGGGAAGATGTAGGGTGGGCTCCCATGGTCTGCAGATAGAGGCTGGAAGGTGGGACAACCTGCAGTGTGCTGACAGCTTGTGCCCTGCTTGCACTAGAGATGACGGGAGGGAAATTGAAATCGAAGAACATTTCTTCTTTAACTGTCCTACTACGAGATCCAGAGAAGATAATAGGCAACCAAGATAACCATTCCCTTATAGAAGTGTTCGGCTATGATGACCAGAAAATGCTAGGCAGCATATCTGCATGAGGTGTTACATCTTTAGACAATCCTTCATACAACAGCTGTTGCTCTTGGGCTGCTTGTTGTGGGCCACTCTCTTTCTCCGTTCCTGCTTTCTCTTATGCTAGAAGCTCTTTGAACTTTCTGCAGACATTTGCCTCAAGTGTCCAAGTCTCTTGCATTTTGTTGTCGCGTTATAAGGGTCACAGCCTGCAAAGTATTGTACATTCTCCTCTCCTAAATTGAAAAACACTTCAAATAGCTCAAGAATATTCCTCTGTGTTTGTCTGCATTGTGATGGGGCTGTCTTGCATAGTTATCTCAACTGATTTGGAGATAAACGGAAGTTGAGCTTAGTTATCTAAGCTAATTCTAGTATAGACCTTGAGTATAGATAGGAAGAGCCCCAGAGAGAATAACAACTTGTTGTAGTACGGTGGTTGGGTGGCTTGCATGCATTTGATCCGCCAAATATAAATAGACATGGACTAACATATACAACATTATTGTGTTCTGAAAAATAAAAAATTATTTCTCAGCTCATTTCCAAGTCTACAATTTCCATATAGATGATGGTGGTCGCCAAGTAATACACAAACTGGAAACAATACACTAAATTTGCAGTATCTATATTGTACATATCATACAATCATTGAATATTTATTGAATGCACAACCACTATCCTGACATTATGAACAACTATAAATCTATTATCATCATTTTACAACTGATTTGTAACTGCAATAAGGCAGGAATTCCATGCATTTGTTAATTATGATTCATATTTCTCAAAAGACAAAGTATAATTTCTTGGAAATAATTCCTCTCATGATATTCATGGTCAAGGCAATGTTGCCATCCGACTACATAATGGGGGCATGAAAATGATGCAGAAAACACCCCATGTTCCAGTACGCACGTCGAAATCTCATTTCCAGTACGCAACGTTGTTGCTGCTGGGTATACCGTTAAATACACCAAGTCGGTGAGTGTGGAAGGCCATGGTAGTGCTTATATTATTCATATTGATCCTCATCATGATGGATTGTACAAGATAAATCAGCTGTTCAATCCCTATTGATTTTAGAACATGAGCCTCTTACTTTACATACAATCAGAAAATCCAAGAATGATCATATATAACATCAAAGGTGGCATCAAAGGTGCAGTCATGTCAATTTCTCCAAGCTCACGCTCATGCAAACCAATCAAGCTGTCCATGGCTTTGCTTCGACTCCCTTACATGAATTTCCATTATGTGAGGTTGTATTCATGGCAAACAAAAACATTCATGAATGGAGGATGCATGAATACAGTGTAGATGAATGCACAATGGATATGACATGAGTGTGTGGGGTTTGTGGGATGGATTCATGAAGATTGCCATTTCAATCTGAGTGGATTCTTGGTTTCATTTTTTCTTTTTTCTTCTTCTTGTCGGAACAACTGCAATGAAGTAAGGAATTCAATCTTTTTCGAAGAGGATGAAAATAGAACATTAAAAATGTGTAGTTCAGTCTGACTGAGATAGTTAGTACAATGTAACCCCCTGTCCTCTGCATCCAAGTCCAAGAATTTAAGAACTCCAGATCTACGATAGCTACACCTGCAATGGGGCAATAAAAAGTCATGGGATAGAGCCTGGGCCATTTGAAGTGCCATTGCTTCGGCGGGCTGGATCGATCAGTTGGGGGGGGGGGGGAGGAGAAGCGATCGGAGCATGGTAGCTGCACGCACCGTGGAGGCACCATGTGTCAGAACTCCAAACGGGGAGGGCTTACAACAAGCTGTAGAGACACTCGCCAAGTGTCATGTAAGCTGAACGTGGAGAGAGTGGAGTCGGCTGCCATCTCACATTTGTAGCTCACAAATCTGACCAGTTGACACACTAACGAAGGTTTAGGGCTACCATCTCTGCTCACTTGAGGATTGCATTCATGAGATTCTGAAATCACCTGCAAGTGCATCTACTGTCTTCCGCAACCAGAAATACATATGTTTAATGTGCTTGCTGCACTCCATCTGGGTACCTCATTGCGATGGTCGAGATTTGCGTGGAATCTCTCCAGGATGGTGGAGAGAGTGCGGCTACCAGCTTATTGCAATTTAAGCTTTCATATTTGGGATCAAAGTTATCTCCACACGGGTCACAGTTTTATCACGCTCATAAGGAGAATGTTAATGGAGCCTTCATCACAGCTAGGTTTCGAGTTTTTCCTAAGCCTGGTGGTTTCAATACCACCGATCGTCCCACAGATTTTAAGGGAGGGCAGAACTTTGATTTTCGTCGCTGCACCAGCTGAAAAGGGTGCCTCAACGTTCATGAGATATTTTCTTACGGGGGGCGTTGCCGCAGCTGTGTCAAAGACGGCAGCAGCACCTATCGAGCGTGTCAAAATTCTAATCCAGAACCAAGATGAGATCCTGAAACAAGGTCGTCTTAAGGAGCCCTACAAAGGCATTTCTGATTGTTTCAAACGAACCATCCGGGAAGAGGGTGTGCTCTCTTTGTGGCGTGGCAATCTTGCAAATGTCCTCCGGTACTTCCCAACTCAGGTATGAAGAAGCTGCAAATGTTGTCCGGGAAGAATCTCAGATCTTTAAGTCATCATCAGCTATTCCCAAGACATATCCAAGGTTTTTAGAATTCATTATCTAGAGTCCTAGCAATGTCAACTTGGTCTGCTGGCCCCTGGAGAACTTTGAGAATTTTCTTTCTGGTCGATTCTCTTTCACTGGTTGCCCTTGTATCTACTGAAGAATTCTGCTATATCACATGTCGTCGAGGTTCGATTTGAGTCTGGATATCGACTGGTGTTTGCAAACTGCCTGCAGGCTTTGAACTTTGCATTCAAGGATTACTTCAAGCGTCTCTTTGGTTACAGTAAGGAAAGGGATGGGTATTTGAAGTGGTTTGCCGGAAATCTGGCTTCCGGTGGTGCCGCTGGTGCTACGTCCCTTCTTTTTGTATATCCTCTGGACTACGCGCGTACAAGACTGGCAGCAGATGCAGGTGGTGAACACCAATTCAAAGGTATGCTTGATGTCTACAAGAAGACTATTGCTACTGACGGGATTGTCGGTCTCTACCGAGGGTTTGGCATCTCCTGTGTGGCCATCATTGTGTACCGGGGTCTGTACTTCGGGTTGTACGACTCTCTCAAGCCTGTTGTCTTAGTTGGACCTCTTCAGGTGAGTGCATCAGCCCTTGAAAGTCATCCGGAAATGTAGATCTATCTATCATGGCTCCAATCGAGCTGTATACATGTCAGATTGTCAGAAACAGTTGTCTGCTGCACAGCACGTTGTACGAAGAATTTCCAAGGCACGAGTTCATTGAATTTGTCAGGTCGATCAAGTATGTAGCATGAGATCTTTATAGTTTGTTTCTTGTATTTGCTTTGCTGCTGATTGTTTGCATAAGTGGAAGATCGAACTCACTATTATTCACTGAGCAATTTCGGGTTGCAAATGATAGGACAACTTTGTGGCCACCTTCTTGCTTGGTTGGGGGATTACCATTGGTGCTGGTCTGACCTCATACCCATTTGACACTGTGCGACGTCGGATGATGATGACCTCCGGAGAGGAAGTGAAGTATAAGAACTCACTGGACGCATTCAAGCAAATCATTGAGAGGGAGGGTGTCAAGTCCTTGTTCAAGGGGGCCAGCGCTAACATTTTGCGTGCTGTTGCTGGAGCCGGAGTGTTGGCAATTTATGACCAGCTTCAGCGACGCTTTGACCGCTCATCTTCTTCTGCCGGCAAGGCGTACTCTGGAGGCGGTTAAGTAAGGAGTTGATGTACTTGGCCCGAGTCAATCCGTCATTTCTGATGGAAGAGACCCACACTGAGATATCAGCAAGAGAAGTTCTGGATTCTTTTCCTTTTGCGGGCTTCTCGTTTTGTTATCATTACACCTGTTCAATGACGGGCGGGAACTGGCATCAGTAAGGAGCACTCCAGAGGATTAAAGGTCCCAGTCAAGCATCTAATCCATGCATAATGTTATGCGCTTGACACTGCACTATGCACAGCAACATGAAGCTACTCTCCTGCTACCACAGCGCCACCCACTTAAACTGATCGGGGTAGCTAAGACTAGCAACTGGGTGCCCAATTGCTAGCGTTTGCCACAAATGAGGGTGACCTTTTATGCAGGCATTCAACAAGTATTCCTCAAAGTGTGTTGGAAGGGAATAGCAGGTCCATCAGAAGGCAGGTGAGCCAGACCATAGGGCACTAATATGCCTGCATGAAGTCATGACAGTCCTTCACCTTTTTCCATATTCCTTGTGCCACTGTCTCTCATTTTATTATAGGTTAGGCAGTCATCATCCACAGCTTTAAATCTGGTGGTCATTTTCCCAGGTGCGTGCAAGTAGTTGCGCAGCTTGTCAGCAAGCCACCTAAAGTTGTCATGGAGCTTCAGGATTGGGTCACCATTTTAGTTTTAACTGGTGTCCTTGATGCTATTTGCCCCACATTTTTGTTGCACATACCCTTCATTTCCCAAACCACTGGGCACCCACTAAGCCATCATCTATGGATAGATTTCCATATCCGAAAGAGGGTGTTCAAACAAGTGGTCTAAAGTGTTTTTTCACTTAATGTTGTTTCCATTTCCTGATGCATTCGGGGTATTCTCACCAGAGGGTGACCCTCCTCAGGTCCATCAGGAACATCTGCTCACCAACTTTGAAAATCCGAAGGCTGAGCCTAAAGCCCTGGCACAGTTGGGGTCTAATTACTTACCTTGATATAAAGGATTAGTTCTGGCCTTCCAGATTCTCTAGAAAGCCCTCACACAAGCCTTCCAGATACTCTCTAGAAAGCGTGAGCTGCTCATCCTTCCGCGGAACCTTATGATGGAAGTGGTAAACAAAACATCCGACGCAACTAACAGAACAGTGTGGCAGACCTTGCTGGTGCTTGCAGAATTCATGGCACTGTGGAGGTGGCAGAAAGTGGAGCAAAATGGCTTATTAAACTGGATCCACAGGATGCTGTAATTTATGTACGATACTGCCAAAGTAAGAAGAATGATGAGGGACAGGTCTGAGAAAGGAGCCAGGTCACTGCTGGTGTGCCTGACGCACGCTTTATATTGCCGACGTTGAGGAAGAGCTCCAGGAATTGTCTCTTTGCCACCATAGTGAGAAGCTGGCCTTTGCTTTGGGCTTATCGGCAAACCCTCTGGGATGCCTCTGCGGGTCAACAAGAACCTTTGTGTGTGACTGCCGCACAGTCACCAAATTCATTTCGAAGATTGTTAAGCTAGAGATTGTTGTAGATGAACCGCAGTCACCAGTTCCAAGATGGTGTAAGTTTGTTCTTGTGGAGAATACCGGTGAAATTAAATGCCTGTCATACAATGTCATTTGTATGTAAGCAAACAGCACGGTTGGAAGAATTACTGGCATCGAATGCACTTCTGCCAGCTGCAAGTTAGGTTGGACTCTAAATAGCAGCAGCAAAGGCACAGGAGTCTCTTGTTGGAGAGGAATTTTGGTCAGTAGGATTGAAGAAAATTGGATGTTGCGGAGGTTGAAACTGTAGCCTCAACCAAATGGATTCCGTGATGAAATCTGGAAAGACCCAAAGATTGGGTGGCTGACTCACTGTTTCACTAATAAACAAGCGGCTCTGCCACAAGAGGCTCTCTTCGCTGTTTCCTTTGGTGATTTTGGGGTTGTTGTTTTATACTTTTTCCACGACTTCATGAATCATGCCCATCAACCCTCCATAGACTAGGCTTATAGTGCATTCCACAGCATGGAGGGATTTAGTGCAACATCTCATTATCAAATCCACTCAAGGGTGCAGGATGAAACCTGTAAGACTTTATTTATAACATGTACAATGGGTGAAAGTACATAGGATGAGAAGTTCCCAAAAAAGGCGGGGGAACAAAAACAATTAAAGAAAACAAAAAGCTACAGTAAGTTACTCAGCTAGAGAAGAAAACAAAAACTATAGTAAGTTACTCAACTAGCGACGAAAACAGAAGCTATAGTAAGCTACTCAAGCAGAGCGACCCTCCCAGCCAACAGCCTGGAGGAGATTAGGCGAGGAGATAAGCAAAGTATCAGGCATAGGCGGAAAATGAGATGATGCGGAGCTAGTCACATCAGCCCGATGCAAAATAGATATGGCTTGTGCTTTCTGCAAAGCAACTGAAACACGATGTCGATAGTACGCGATAAAGATGGAGGCATCTGGGATGCCAGTGGACCCGCTCTTGGCTGCATGATGTGCACATGTCCGCATGAAATCGTCGAAGTGCCGGTGCAATGAGCCAAATATCTCGACCGCCAGCGGAAGAAATCTGTCGGTGGGGTGACGATCGATGTAGTCGCGCTCCTTGGCCTCAGCTGCCTGGTGTGGTAGCTGCGCGAGATGACAGATCCGCTCGAGTGGGGTTGGCGAGAACGACATCCGCTAGGGTACGCAAACCATCTCTAGATAGGACGATGTCAACACGGCGGCGTGTAGAGTGGGATGTGAGCGTGGGTCGTAGATGTGGTTGCTCACGCAGTACATGATACCCTCCCTCCTAAGCAATAGATGCCACCGCATCGCGAACCATATCATGAGACGCAGTGCGCTCACCACCACATGGATAGCGGAGGAGATGGATGGCAAGGTTATCGATGGGCTAATGACAGACGCAGCGTTGCAAGCCGGATGAGGCAACTCAGAAGAAGCACTTGAGAGCATGCCAGAAAAGGAATGACGGTGCACGCGCTCGGAAATGGATTCCTGAAGATGGTCAAGGCTTTGAGAACTGCTCAAATGGTGGTAGACATGCTCGCGCCGGTGCGGAAGAAGATCTCGTGCAGAACGGAGATGATGCTGGAAGAGTAAAATGTCACTGTCGACATGTGCAACGGCGTCCATAAGGATGGGACGATGGTCACAGAGAAATCGTGAAGCGAGGGCTGGCGCAACCAACGTCCAACTGCTGAGGAAAGCTGACGGGGCGGTAGTGACAGTGGACAAAAGACCCACACCACCGGAAGAGACGTGCAGGGTGGGTGCCGTCGTGGCAAAAGTCCCTAAGCACCATCCAGAGCTCTTGGTCCTAACAATCTCCCGAAGATAGTCATCATGGTAGTATCAAACCCAGATAAGAGGTGTAGGAAATCTGGGCTGGGTGGAACGGTGAAGGAAACATTTGGTCAAGATTCTATATCCTACCTGTACATCTCCGAGCCTAGGAAGGAGATCAGCGTGGGTGGCATCTTGGTGGAGTGCATCTTCTAAGAAAGACGTTGTGAACTGGGTGGTACAAAAAGGGATTCCCAGGATTTTGATGCCATTGGGTGGAGCAATGAAATGAGCAGGGATGACAAAATCTGCAGGGAGACAGGTCAAGACCACATCGCACATTTGCGAGGTTGCACTGAAAGACCCACGGTAGAGAGTTGGGTGACAAAATGATGGTAAGCTTAAAGTACCTATGAGGCAGGGCCTACAATGTGCGTATCGTCTGCCACCGACGGAAAAAGACAAGATGAGTGTACTTGTGTAGAAGCCGTGAGGGCACGGACATGAGCCGTGACAAATAAAGGTCCTCCTAAAGGTCGCCTTGGCGGGTCCCAACCTCGGACTGAACGATGGAGCACTCACCTAGGCGAGAATGATGACTGTAATAGAGGGGAGTGATGGATGCATAAAATAATCGAACAAACGGAATGAGCCGGTGGAAATCTCCTCCGGCTGAACGGAGCTCCTGAAAGATAGCCGCTCATGACATAGTGTTGAAAGTGTTGGTGACGTCAACCTGGAGAACCACCCAATCCGAATGAAGATCAAGACCTGCACGAATCCCCTGAACCACCGCCTCGGGTGCAGCTTTTATAAGGGCTTGTAGTTGGTAGAAGGAGCTTAGCGGATGAGGGGGAAATCAATGACAAAGCATACATCGATAAACCGCAAGAACACACGGACATCCATGCACATAGTTTTGCACACAAAACAGATTGCAGAATCTAAGCCCTCATAGATTAAACATGTAGAAGTTGCTAATCTTAGTGCCCACATGCTTTGATCCTATTTGCCTCAAAGCCACCGTACATCAGCTCCAGCCTGTTTTATCACGTTAATGTTAACAAGGGATAAAGCTTGATAGGTCATGCACCAAATCCCCTAACTGTTTCCTACTTCTCATCCAATGCGGAGAATCTGTGCAGTACTGTAGTGGAATCCATGGCCCCACAAATTGCAGGAGACTTTGGTTGCTCCGACTTTGTAGCTCTGGTAACTGGAATGTATGCCGTGGACATTGTCACTAGAGTCTATTTGTGGCTCTTTAGAGAGTACAATCGGTGCGGCGCCGACATCCCGCACAGAACCATGGATCGTGAGTGCTGAAGATCCGAGGAGAATGTGGAGGTTCTTGATGCATTTTAGGTGCCACAGTTGATTTATCTTACTGTGCCGAGCACATAGTCAAAGAGTTATGTCCATCACAATCTGGAAGCAGTATTGCTTCTCTTAACTTGGGGGGTCCACTCTTCCCATCCTCGTCATCTCCAGTCCTGGTTCTGAGATCCGGTAGCTGTTAGATAATGTGAGAAGGATGACTTGGTAGTGATTGATGGTCAGTTGAATCCTCCATGGGTGAAAAGCTAGCTGAACAAAGTCGAGGACAGTTGATGAGGACACCACCTTCTTCTTCAACACATTTCAACATGTTTTCCTCTCTTATCAGCAAAGACTAGCGCATCGAATGGCTTGTTGATTGGGCGCGTGAGTGGGCAACCATCATCGGCCGCAGTGATGACCAAATGAGACCGCTGGAGCAAATGAGTTGAAGTGGTTGACTCTGTTCCTCTAATTCTTCTACCCATTCTTGGGCTTGCTCTCACATAGGTCTGTCTCTCATCCGGGGGGGGGGGGGTTTCAGAAGTATTTAGAAAGCATAGTTTACTTGAGAACATCTCTCTCTCTCTTGCTGAGGTTGGGGTGCTTTTCACCAAGAAGCTTTATGTGATTCAGGAGATGTCGTGGTTTCGGAGATAAGCGATTGTAGCTACTTTATTTGGAAGCTTTAAGTAAGGTTTGAAATGATCTCTGAATCGAGAATTTTGAGCACAAAGCATTTGTTATTCACCTAGTCTGTTTTGGTTGAAGGTTGTTGTGCACCAATAAGTGAGAGGACGCGTATTAGAGAAGTAGAAGAAGCACCATGGTGGGAGGCGGAGAAGAAGGACCAGAGACCATGTATATGCCAGCGTCGAGTGGTGGAAGCCGTCTCGGTGTGATTTCAATATGATTATTCAGACGTTGGGCTGTACTCGAGAACATCTCTTTCTCTTACTTGGCATCCTATGGAATGTTTACGGTGGATCTTCAGGATGGTCTGGTGGAAATGGAAAACTGTACACTCAGCCTCAGAGGTAGTCGACAAGGAAGAATTGACATCTCAGTGAAAAGTGATATTTTGCGTCACTTACATCAATCACGTAAGAGATTCGAGAGAGATTTATTTTTCCTGCTACAAATTTCAAACTCCCTTCCCAGTCAGATCTTCTTACTCTGTAGATGAGAATGTTGAGCACTTGTAGAAATTTTCTCTGGCTCTTAGTCAGTTGTGCTTTAGTTACTCTGGTTCATGGTAACTTCACATTAAATCCCTTCACAAGTTCGAGTATGATATGTTTAGCACAAGCTCAGGTTTTTGGAAATGGAACCTTATCTCTCATAGACATCAGAAACCCCCAGCAAACAGAAGGGGTCGCGTATTATCAAGAACCGATTCGGATGAAGGATCCTGCCACTAAAGTAATGGCATCCTTTAATACCAGTTTCACTTTCCGTGAAGAACCCCAGTTCTACAATGGGTCAGATTATTACAGCCGGGGAGATGGCATGGCGTTTGTAATAGTGAACTCAAGCAGCTGGGTGGGTGGAGTGGCTGGACGTTTGGGCATCTTCCAAGAGCAGGACCAACCTAAAACTGTAGCTGTGGAGTTCGACAATTGGAAGAATCCATATATCGATACCTTGTCTGACGATCATGTGGGCATTGATATTGGAAGTGCAATCTCTAATCTATCGGAGAGTGTTGCACCGCTGGGCATTTCGTTTTGGAAAAGGGACGTGCTTACTTCATGGATTGAGTACGATGGCACACGTAAGAGTATTGAGGTTAGAGTGGCTAACACCTCTTCCAGACCAGTAAGCCCTGTTCTAACCTACACAGTTGATCTTTTGGATTATGTTGATGAGTACATGTGGATTGGATTCTCGGCTGCAAATGGGGATGCATGGTGTTTGTACTATATCATGAACTGGACCTTCACAAGCTACGGAGTGCCGCCAGGGTCTTCAACACCAGCGTCAAGAGTAAACTTGACACTTATTGTGGGGGTTTGTGTTGGCATGTTGGTGGCGCTTTCCTTGGCTGCTTTTGTTGTCTTCATTCTCTTGCGCAAAAAAGCTCGTGTAAGGAAGGAGATTCAGGAGGATGAGGGAATGATGGAAATGGCAGGTATGCCAGAGTACATAAGCTACAAACACCTGAGTACAGCCACAAAGCAATTCAGCAATCAATCAAAATTAGGGGAAGGTGGGTTTGGAAGCGTTTACAGAGGGGTTTTGCCTCGTACGGGTGCTGCAGTTGCAGTGAAGAAAGTGAGTAATGAATCCAAGCAAGGAGAGCGAGAGTTTTTAGCAGAGGTTTCCATCATCAGCCAGCTTAGGCATCGAAATGTGGTTCAGCTGATGGGCTATTGCAGAGATAGAGGCAAGTTCCTGCTGGTTTATGAGTTGATGCCAAATGGGAGTCTTGATAAAGCTCTTTTCAGTTCAAAAAGACCAGAGGCCATCCTTTCTTGGAGTCAAAGATGGAAAATAGTGTCAGGCACGGCAGCAGCATTGCAATATCTGCATGAAGGTTGGCGGAAGCAAGTGATACACCGTGATGTCAAAGCAAGCAACATAATGCTGGATGATGAGTTCAATGCAAAATTGGGAGATTTTGGACTTGCACGTCTAGTCGACCATCATAAGAATGCGACGACTACATTGGTTGCTGGGACGTTTGGATACATTGCCCCAGAGGCTACAGGTGGGAAATTTACAGACAAAACGGATGTGTATGCGTTCGGGGCAGTCGCTTTGGAGATAGCATGTGGCAGAAAGGTTTATGATGCTAGCGTTCTGGTGGATGACCTGGTTCTAGTAGATATGGTCTGGAGATGCCTGAAAGAGGGAAACCTTCTTAGTGTGGTGGATAAGAGATTGCAAGGGGATTTCGACAAGTACAATATGGAAGTTGTGTTACTATTGGGTCTGCTTTGCTCACATCCGGATCCATCGGCTCGCCCTTCTATGCGACAGGTAGTCCAAGTGTTGGCCGGTGATGCACCTGTGCCTGCTGTCCCAGCCTCAAAGCCAGCACCAAGCTTTTCAGCAAACCAATCCTGGATTTCTATAAGTGATCTAGGAAATTCTAGAACCACTTCGCATAACTCCGAATCAAGCTTTTCAAGATCAGGACCTTCGTCTGCATCTATTTCAAAGTCACTTATAACCGAATCACATCCAAGGTGACTGCCAGCTGATCCGTTTCTATTTCATCCCTGCATCACCGTTTTGGTCAATTCAAACTGAATTTTTGTTTCACCTTCCTATTTGTGACATGATTGACAAGCTATTTCCAGCCTAAGCTGATGAGTAGTACCTGCGTTCTATGTTACCAGCCATTTGTCATGATCTAGAAAATACTCATGTCTGTCTGTGTGAATGCCAGTCCGTGTGTGTAAATTGTGCAAAACCCGTGAGGACTAAAGTGTGGCACATCTCTCCTCATAATCTTGTGCATGTCTTCTGCTGAAGGGCCTTGGTTCTTCCTTCCGTTTCTAAAGAAAGTTGCTTTGAAGCTCACTCAGGTTGTGACTTTGTGGAAGATGACATTTTTCAGAGGCTAATTCTTTTGTCAACCTCGAGGCTTGATGATGTCAGATACAGGGATGTAAAAGGTGCTGGAGGGCCCTGGTTTTGCCTCTGATTCTTTCCAGTTTGATTAGGGGATTTGTCCACTAGTGCAAGTTTATCACAAGAGTAGACTATATGTTGTGAAAGCGAAGTCTGTAATTCACCAAAAACTCTTTCGAACAAAAAGCTTAGATCTGCAGGTTAATATATTGCAATGGACACCAACACATGAAGTTTACATCAGACGGAGTGGTATAATGCCTGGGCTTGTATGTTCTGAGTTGTGGCAGACGCTTCAGTGATACTCAAATTGTGGATTTGCCAGCATCCATGGATCACTGTGAATCCGCCCATAATCTTGTAGCTCCTTGCCCATCTTCCATCCATCTTGTGCTGACATGAATGTTTCTGGGTTCATGCAAGTTTCCGGAGAATCGACACTACACACAGTATCTGTAAGTGCATATTCTTCTCAGAAAAGAGGGATATACCTGGATATAGGTTCAATGTAGAAGGAAAGATAGCCCCAGAAGAACTGAATGTTTCTTCCACCAATCTCTTATTCCTGCATCAGTGTCCAATTCACATTCATCCAAGCAAGTCCAAGCTCGGGAAGCCTTACCAGAGAGATTGGATGATCTGTTGGCGAGCACTCACCCCCGCCAAAAAGACTGGGTTTCGAAAATTGCAGGCTCCGGATGCCCAGGCAGTTGATTGTATGAATCATCCATTGAGTAAAGGAGCAGGCAGATGGAACAAAATGCATGTGCGCAAGACCACTTCCATGCAAAAGCTCTGTTTTCAGAAACCATGTAAGGTGTAGAATTGAGTGTCAGAAAAGCATGCAAGTCATGTTATATGACTTTCAACATTGCATCTGACTAACTAGCCAATGCTGCTAATGTACAGATAAAATGTTTGCAAATTGCAATGTGCATATTCCTACAAAACCCAATTGACAAGGTTTTGATAAGAATCTCGTATCAAAATTCATCAGGCTGTAGGTGAAACAGGCAATGAATTGAGTCTGTGTGGTAAGTGTATGCGCCTTCTTGTTAAGGGTCTCGGTAGCCGCAAGGATCTAAAGCATCAATTACAAGGGACTCAGCTATGTGGCAATGAAACTATCATTCTCCAAAACCTCCCGTCTTCAAAGATAGTACACAGTGAAGGAAGACATGCTCTGCACCAGCTCCATTCCCTCCACAGTCATCATCCTTGCAAAAGCAGATTGGTCCAAAAAACCACGTGGCTTCTAACTCCTGTTGCCGTCCAGAAGACCACTCACTTTTGGGGGTCTTCGTGCAAAAGATGGAATGTCCTTCGAACTACATCAAGGCCCCGTTGTTTAGGTGGATATGCTGAAGCTTTGCATAGTTTCATTAATTCTGTAGAAGGCTCTGACCTCAAACTGGTCCAGGCCATCAAAGGTCGTCGCTCTCCACTGTAGTTTACGAATGTGCTAACTTCTTTCAGAGCCCACCACGCAAACGGAGTTGCAAGGGAGGTGTAAAACGTAGTGCACAAAGCTCGCACAATGCCACTGCTGTAATAAGGTGATGCTAGGACTAAGAGAGCTCCAACAATTCCAAACCATGGAGTCATCAGAGGTAAGACTGGGAGTTGGACAAGGCTGATAATCACAGTGAGTAGAGATAAGGAGCCAAGAAGACAAAGACCCCATCCCATGAAAGGATGGACAGTTGTTGGGATGATGAAGAAGGGGAAAAGAAAACTTCCGAATACCGCAATGAGAACCACTGCCTTAATGGCTGAAGGGTGGCAGATTGGTCCATGCTCCACACAAGGTCCTCGACTTAAACATTCTTTCATCAGATGTGTCCTTTCTGGAGATGCAAACCGCCGTCGAACAAATATTGCTACGGACATCGTTATAATATAGAAAAGTGCCTCAGCCGCCAATAGGGGGATTTCTGACCCATACCTGCCAAGACAAACCAATCGTCGGTATTGAACTACTTCAAAAAGTGAGGATTCACACAAACCTTCCATCAAATTTCCAACACTTACCCAATGCTTGCCCGCCGCTTCTCATGCCAGGAGAGTCCCAGCGGCAATGTCGGCCATGACCACCAGTACCAAGGCTTCAGCAGTGGAACACTAGGGAACGTGATAACACTATTTGGCCCACAGGGAACGCTCCATCTCAATTTCAAATCTGCATAGAGACAGCCAAGAAGTGAGTGACCGATAGACTAAAATCAGAACAACTTACTGCGAGTACAGGGACTCCAAAGCAATATAGATAGAGGATAATACAGGAAATACCGCCACTTTGGGACTGCAGTAGCAGAATTGTGGGTGTTGAATTTCCATGACATCATCAGTAGATCACACAACTACACAAAGGGCATCAATTCTTTTAGGAGTTGGAAGTATGTGAATTTCAAGCTCCCAACAGCAAACTTGACACCACAAGATATAGCTCATATCTTCAGTCTTTATTCAATTCAAAAGAGACTTTCAACCTCTAATCTTTACAAGCAGAAAAGGTTATCTCATAAGCTGGATTGCAGACTGGAATACATACAGAAGTATGAGGCATCCATCTGATATCCAAATGGCAGGCGGAAGTGACCATCCAGCCTTGAGCCATTGGTCGGTGGATGAAACAAAGGTCGATCAATCAAGTCACCAAAGTAAGATGACAGAAAACCCTGATCAGCTCCATCCTTGTTTTCTCGTCCCACATCTAGTTCATGCAACATGTCGCTGAATGTGTCATTTGATGGCTGCAGAGCAACAAGCAATGGCATAGTAGATTGGCCACCAGCCTCACAAATCACCATAAAGCACCTTGTTAATATTTTCTTCAAAGTACAAGTTGGACATGCACAGGAAATATTGCATTGACTTCTATATACTAAGCCATCGCTATGAACTTTTGTGTCAAAAAGAGAAAAAAGGGAAGGAGGGATAAGGATGCTATACCTCCAATACAAACAGGCCAGTGTGGAAAATGCAAGGATTGATGAAGGCAGCACAAAACTGGCCACACTGGAAGAGCTCGTCAGTCTTCTGCAGAAACAAATTGTCGGCGTCGAGCATAACAACCCGCTTGTATTCCGTCAGATTCCATGCATAAAGCTTATTTAGAGTGAACAGGAAGCGCATATCAAAATTGGGCTGATGTCTGTATGGATTCGGAATATCATCCACAACCACCATCTTCACACCTTCATCGAGTCTGTTAAGGAAATCCCAAGGTGTATGACAGCCATAAGAATAAAAGACTAGGCAGCTCAGTCTCCATTCCTTGAAAGAGACAAATTGTTCCAAAAAGCATCTCTGATGACAGTACCCCATGCATAACTTCCTCACTGATGAGGAGAATTGCAAGAGCTTCACTGACTCACTATAATCTGTGACCTATTGGAGAATCTTACAGCTTGCGTCAACAGAGAATCCCTTGTGACAGGATGATCTGGATGCAGAATGAAAATGGAAACTGCAGATGACATGTAGTTGACAAAAAACATTGTTGGCAAGAACTGATGATGATAGACGCAGTTCACAGGAAGCAATATACATCAGTTGTACAAAGCATGCATGCCTGACTTTCCGTACATAAAAACAGGCCTGCCTGACAATACTGCAGTATCCCACCTCTCAGGCCTAGATATGACATGACCCAAGTTCCAGGTACATTGATAATCGTATCATTGAGTTGTTGTAAACAACTCATTCGTCTATCAAGATGCAGACACAACTGACCCCCAACTAGTCCCAGAACGTAGGTCATGTCAAGTGTTCTTACAAAGTTTTTCTCCATTTATGAGGAACATCTTGGGAGGCTATCACCACTAGGTCTGCATCCACTGGGAAGTGGGCAAGAGTCTGCAGCATTACCCGAGCAGCAACATAAAACTCATAGTCACGGGGCGTTCCCATGTACAGCATAGTTGCATATGCATTTTTCTTTGAGTGTTCTGTCTGTGGCGAATAGGATGCCTCTGCTGGCATCACAAGGGCAACGATAAGAAGCATCAGAACAAAAAGCCATCTCCCTGGCTGACTGTCCGCAATTCCTTTTCGACGAGGCACCCATCTTAACGAGCATTCAGTAGTGTTGTTCCAGCTCCTCTCCATGTGTCTTGGCCCTGGGTAGGCTCCTCCGCCAATGGCCCAAGTCTCAAGACCACTCCAAGCCTTCTCAGCTTACATAGGCTGCCTGACAGACAGACATATAACGAGGATCAGGCAGTTTCGAAAACATAAACATTGCAAGTCCAGAGCTTGAGGCACCGCCTGATCGGACTTGGAAGTAGAAACACAAGATGCAAAAGCTGTGAGGCTCTTCCCGTCTGCTTTATGAGGCATTAATTACTTTAGCACTTGGTGCACCTGTGAGATACGAAAGCTAAGAATACTAGAAAACAGACAGTGGTGGGATCCGCGAGTGTTCATAGATGCAGAATGGAGGCAACGAAGATGAAATAAAAAATCACAGAGGCATGAACAGTATACGCTACGCACTGCATTGCACCCTGATAGCAGAAACGACCGTCAAAACAGACGAAGAATGGAGAGACAAAAACGACATTGGATTTAGGGAGGTAGGAAAAATCTACAAATTTCAGCATCCAGATGCAGCGAGGAAAAGGGACGAAACAGCCTGGAAACAACGCAAGGTATACACTATACACCGTCAACAGTCTTTTAGTCTTTACCTTCGTGGAAGCGTATGAGGATTGGCAGTACATGTATCAAAACAAGCACAAAATCGCTTTCTTCAAGGCGAGGGAAGGAAGTGATCGGCGCAGCAGGTGCCTCCCCCGCATCGCCCCTCCCCGTATCGGCCGTTGTGCCTGCCTTAGATGTGACCATGCCCACCACGGGACGATCGTGAACTTCGCAAATCCATAGTCTTGCCTTGTGGGTTTACAAGAGGCCAAATAGAAACACAGTGCATCCTCACTAATAAGTATTCCCGGATAGTTTTCAGCTATTAGAAGGAAAGAAAGCATTGCCATCCCTGAACTCAAGGATAGCAATGGTGATCCGTGCTCTGTCCCTAAATTACAAGCGGCGTTGGCGGCTGATTTGTTTGTTTGCTTCTCTCTTCAGCAAGAGTAACGTCACTCCAGTCATATTGGTCAACCAACAGTCAGCTCTGGGCAATATCCCCAACTCTGTCTCTCTCTCGGACTCCGCAAACCTGTCAATTGCCTTTCACTATGCCCCCCCATGAAAGTGCCTGGCCTCCATGGTATGCCCGTTGAGATTTTTCTGGTTTTCGGGTTATGTGGTTGACTCTGAGACTTCAACCTCTTCTACTACCGTCCCATTATCCGCTCTGAACAAAGGCTTCATAAAAAATGATGACTTTGACAATGTTCTGTTGGTGAATGAAGCTACGCACCAAGCTGAGTGCTATGAGCAGCCCTTGCCTCTCCTTCTTCTTGACTTTCAAAAAGCCTTCGCTAATCTAGATTGGTCTTTTCTCTTTGGTGCATTGGGAAGTTGGTGATTTTCTGAAATGGGTCAGCAGCATTCTTCTCTTCTCCGCCCCCGGCAAGGTGCTGGTCAACGGAGCTCTCTCTCGCTCATTTGCTCTTCACCGTCTGTAAGACAAGGCTGCCTGTTCCTCATCGCTGCAGATGCTTTCGGCCGTCACCTGGCAGCCAACGGCAAGATTTGCAGTCTCTCCATCTGCCTCCCCGTCATCCCTCCCTTCATGTGAAGACAACTCAGCTGACGATACAGTTCTGCTTCTTGACAATTCAGACAGTCAGACTATTCAGCTAGCTCGGAACACGCTTCATTCCTTTTGTGTAGCTTCTGGGCTTCATATCACTTGGAGTAAATCGATCGGAGTTCTCTCTAAACCTCCTTTTTCTTCTCACTGCCAAGTTTGGGGTCACGGGCTAGGGCTGAAGTTGGTGTCGCCCGAGACTTCTCATACTCTCTTTGGTCACCAGATAGGGTTGACCTTTCTGAGGCTCACAGATTCTCGCAGCCTTGCAAAGCAAACTCGCTTACTGGATCTCGGCAAACCTCTCTCTGGCTGGTCGAGCGTGGCAAACCAGGTACTTCTTCCAAATGATTGGTATTTTGCTTCTGTTGGTCGCCAGGCACTGCCCTTATCAAAGAAGTTAAAGCATTGATTCGTCAATTCCTTTGGGGTGCATCGCTCGATTCCCCCCGCAGAAGAGCTCTTGTTTCCTGGCAACAGATCTCTAAAAAACAGATATGGTGGTCTAGGTGTGCTAGACCCGGAGTCTCAAGTCGTCTCTCTCTTTTCTAAGTGGGTTCCAAGAATCTTTAGCCCTCTACTTAGTCCTTATCTGGGCTAGGCTACTCTAACCTTTGCCATATTTGGAAGGCTAGGTGCTCATTAGTTTATGAGGGTAAGCCACTAGCCTTGCAGAGAGCTATCAAGCGCTTATCTTTTCGGACCTTTTGACTGAAGCTCGGAGAGTCCTGTGTGCAGCTCTTCCACAAAGCTCTGAGCAGGAGGGGAGCTGCTCTTCTCGCTGATTCCAAAGGAGGTGCACCCCAATTCCTTTGGAGCTGCTCTTCTCGCCAACACCTCTTGGGGTAAAGGTGGCCTTATCTGCTCCACCAGTTTTGAATCGAGACACAACCAGCTTCCTTGCTGTGCAGAGCCCGATTAGCTCTAGGTTTTCTCTGTGGAGGCACATGAAAAGTAGGAAGGAGAAGCTGAAAACCCAGCTTCAGTATGGCACAAAATGCTATCGTTGGTCCTATCCCCCATGGCTTTTCTTCTTCATCTGGTTATTTTCCAATTCAGATGCCTAGTCTGTTCTCTGTTTTATCTCTAGGCACGGTAGGCTGCTGGCAACTGTGGGCCGTTGGGGGTGAGTTTGGCATTCCTCCCTTAAGCTCCCCACGCAATGCATTCAAGGTCAGATGGTGGGGTCAGCTGCAATGTATGACTAATACCAGATATCCTAAGTTAGTCCACTCTATATCTTGGAAGCAGGAGTGCCCTGTCAAACAGGCTAAGTCCTGGCGGCAGAGGGTGAGAATTTTAAGGATCTGAATCTAAGTCTGCAAGCCATGACCCTGCTGGATAAATCTGACTTTAAGGCAGTAGTATCCAAAGCCATGTATGTTGCCAGGAAATTGTCTGATGAAAATGGAGTTAGGGAGAAAGCGTCCCTGAATTTGTTTCCACTCTGTGACGCGGGTGAGGTCATCCATGATGACCTCAAGGGTTTACCCACTCTTGGCACTCAGGGTGGGTAGCCTACCTTTGAACAGCAAATAGATGCAGAGAGGAAAGGGGGATTGTAAGTGCGTGGGCAACCTGAAGACAATATCCAGTTCTTCTTTCATTGTCCTGGATACTCTCACCAGAGAGACGCCCTCTTCAATTCCATCAAGGGAATTGTTCCTGTACCTCTGTTTACCAACTTGAAAATCTCATGGCTGAGCAAAAGCCCAGGCCCTTTAGGGGTCAAATTATTGGGCAAATCACACACGGCGGATGTGTGCAGGGATGTCTAGAGGATATATGGAAAACTCGGATCAATTGCATCTTTCAAGGCGAGTCCCTGACAAAGGTAGTTTCTGTCCCTTTGTGTTCCAGTCAAACTGGTGTGGGGTACACAAGGCTACAGCAAACAAAATATTTTGAGTACATTGTCTCTCTCTCTTTTGCTCCCCCCTCCATGTTCTTAGTTCGTTGGAAGACTTCCTGAAGTGACACTGGAAACTTGGTCTATTGGGGAAGAAACTCAACCACCAACACTGTCCTCTCAATAAGTTTGGGTGCAAATCCTAATTAAAGGGACAGTCAGCTCACCACTCCAGTTAGCAATGGACCCGGGGAAGTCACACTCTATCACTTATATAGGGCACCTAAGGCACATGAGATAAATGGGTATTTTGTAGGGGTATTGCATTTATTTTGGGTATTTTTTATATCCTATAATTACATAATTTTGTAATATGGTGAATATTTTATATGCTATTTTAATTATAATTTATTGTATTAAACAAATATTAAATACCCTATATTTCCAAGAATAATTTATTATTTGGTTGAAATGAATTCATTTGAAGCATGCGCATCATCACCATTCAAGGTGGAATCGTTCTTCACTCTTTCGAAAGTCATAGTGACTGAACTGACAATGACAGCCGAGATTTGTTCTAGCTTATCACACTAGTTCCTATGCTGAATTGCGTTTGCTACTCTCCGTAATCTAACAGGCATTCACCTATTTGCCTCGGTTGTTCCACCAGGGTCAGAAAATGCTTTCCTTTGAGCACATCTTATCACTTCCTATTAACTGTGCATCCTCCTTAATATGAAGGTAAGAAGAGAATCCTATTTATAGCTAGGATGCGAACTCACTTGTTAGGTCTTTGCAAAAGTAATGAAACAAACAGCTATATGTCCTTGTAAAGAAGCTGAAACTTTGGTACACGCTCAGGTGGTAGAGGGCATGTCACAATCATCTTCCCCCTCATTGCGCCCCTGAAGATGGTCTGCAATGTGCAAACATGCACATGTGCACTACTATGTCAACTCAGAGAAAACTGACATAACATCACTGGCACTTGCCTCTCTAAGTTCTCTTCGATTCTTCCACTAGGCTTTAATGACACCATCCCAACAAATTGCTCAGGGAAAGGCTTTACCTCCACCACGTCTATAAAATCTTGCTTGCTGTGAAAAGCTCCGATCCACTTTGTGTGATCAGGGGTGCTGTATTGACAGCCAAAGGACTTGCCGAGTCAAAACATGTTAATATGCAAGCACATAAAATTTACATAAGGTCCATACCAAAAGGGAGGATAGATAATTTTGAAAGCAATTGGAATGCTGACAGAAACATAAACAAAGAGCGATGTTCAGTTCGTTAAGTTCTACATACAGAAATGTTAAGAAACAGCACACCACCGTCAAAAAAAGAAAGAATTCGCGAATGGAAGGAGTGGGGCACCATACCCAGAATCCATCTTCATGTGCTGGGCATTGAAGAAGAAAATGGTAGCAGGAATGAGAGTGATATCGAAGTACTTCACATACACTTGAATCTCTGCGGCATCCACGTCCACTAACCCTATTGACGCGAACTTGGACACTTCTCTCAGTGATTTTGCAAGCTGCTCCCAGCCACCGACACAATCTTTACTAATTGGCAAACCGAACTGTGCATAAACTAGGCAACTGGAAGCATAAATAAACCCACCAAATCGGAAAGATACGAAGCATGGAGCAAACACTTACTATTTCATCCAGCTGCATGCACACAACTTCGGTGGCACGACCAACTCGAAGCACCAGCACTTTGTCAATCGTGTTACCGATCAATTCGTCCACCTCCTCCTTCTTGGTCAGGTTTTGCAGCAAGTAACTCATGTCTCCCACTTCAAATCAATCTTCTACCTTCTGTGAATCACCCCCAAGTAACAAAGGCAGCTCTGCAAGATGCTCTCATCTCAACACTCTCCCTCAGACCCTCAAAACCCTAATGAGAGACCAATCTCCATCTCCCTTGTCCCAAAACCATGTTGGATCATCCTTTTCAGATAATCTCGAAACCCAACATACCCACTCACACAGGTCCACAGTCTAAAGAATGGAAATGCAAGAATGAATTTGGTCTTACAACACGCGGAAATTGCACTTACAAAAGCAGGGGATGTGAGCTTTGCTCCATAATACAATCCTGCAAAAGTGTGCAGTGCTCCAATGCGGTTTACCTTTAGAAGGCCCAACGGCCTTAGGCTGGAACGACCCGTGGGAGGGTTTACCTCTTGACGTCAGAAAACGGGCTGACGGAAATCATCCAGAGTTTAGGGAACTCCTGTTCACACTGCAGTAAATCTTGCAGAATATAACATATCTGACTTTCCTGCACTCAAGCATCGCTCTTTTGATCTCAAGCTCCTGTGGGTTCTTTGTATCTGAGGGTGCCTGCATTGACTAGTTGGGGGAAAACATGCTGGACATCAATTTGTTTCGGGAGTACAAGGGCCATGACCCGGAGAGGATTCGAGAGTCGCAGAGGCGGCGCTACGCCAGTGTGGAGCTGGTGGATGAGATCATTGAGCTTGATAAGCAATGGCGCCAACGTATGTGTCTCCTTTCTTGCCCCATCTGCTGGAGGGTCTTCTCAGTCCGCTACAAGACAGCCTCCTGGTCGTTTTGAAGTTGGTTGAATCTGATTTTTGTTTCTCCTGTGCAGTTTCTATTGATTTTCCTTTTCCTGGTTGTACTCCCTTAACTTTTGTAACGTTATTCTCATTGGTTTTTCGTCATCACGCTTCCCAATTGACATGGTGCACAGGTGAGTACGAGCTAATCAATATAAGAACGGATGTCAACTCTCTCAACAAGGAGATCGCTAAGAAGAGAATTGTAAGCCATCCAGTGTTATCAATTCAGCCAGCTTGTTTATAGTCTATAAGGGTTTTTGTTACCCTGTGCCTCGTCATTACATTGTTGGGATGTGGATCTTAAGCCAAGTCTTGCAAACGATAGCCTTACACTCTTATGTGTGCAGCTACTGATTAGTCGGAGTCGGATGTCCATTCATCAGAGGCGAAGACTTGCAGTAAATTATGTTACACGAGTGGAATCAAGTAGTGAGTGACGCTTTAGAAGCCAACCGGTTGCCCACTTTCGTCGAAAATCACCTGCATTCTAGTTACAGTCAATAGATGAACGTCTACTCTAATGTGGTTGCAGTTCCATGTGAAATGCATCTTTAAGTGAGGAGACTTAGAGGACCAGACCGAATTACTCTGTCATAAGTTATCGGTTACCAACTAGCACCTCTTTCCCACCCACCATTTGAATTAGAGGTGGTACATACCACTGATGGCATCCCAACTCAGTTTAATTTCACTTCACATTTTGATGCAGATTGTGAAAAGGTGGGTGATTATGACAATGATCCTCTTTACAGGCTAAGCAAGAGGATGGAGAGCTGGTGGCCCAAATGAGAAAACTGGTGGAATTGAGAGAGGCCAAGGAGAAGGAGGGGGAGGAATCAAGGGAAGCAGTGGACACACGCCTGCGGGTTGTGGGCAATCTGTTGCACGACTCTGTGCCAATTGACGACAATGAGGTTACTTCTCACTGAAAGAAGTTGTATCTTTTTGAACAGCAGGTTCTTGCGTAGATTCACATGTATCGGGGGGAGCTGTATCATCTTTACAAGGTTTTGATGTCAGATTCAATGTTTCCCTGGACACCAACTCCACAGTGCCCAGCAGAAGGCCAAGATGGTGTGTGAGTTCAGAGAGTAAATGGTGGTTTGTACACAGTGGAATCAAAGTTCAAGTTCTTGTTGCATTTAAGAGCTTCAAATCTTCCAGTAAGTTCTCAGGACTTCAAGGCCAATCTTAGCGTACAAGAACTCTGCAGCACTCCTCACAAACTCCAAGCAGCAGGTGTGGATAGTCTTCATTTGAATACGATCCAGAGTCTCAGCTGATCAGTCATACTACGTGGAAGCCATTTCCTATGCTCAAAGGAAATTAAAGTAGTGGGACCCTTACAGCGGAACTTTAGTGCAGAAGTTCAACCTGGGAGTTGGGCTTTTTGTTGACTACTCTTGCTTTGGCCAGTGCACTGAACCATAAATCCCAAACCTATGCATAATTTGCATTCTGTCTGGCAAAGGCTGGTACACAAGCGTGACCATCTAGTTCCACCACTCACTGCTGAAGACATCTATCCAGGGCCCCATGGCACCACAAAAAAATCTCAAGCTGTATTTCTATGGATGGTCTGTGTACTGAACGCCGGTCATGATTTTAATATGTGGTGTGTTTTTGGGATTAATATTCTCATTTCTTGCACCACAGGACAACAATGCTGTCATTCGAATGTGGGGAACTCCTAGAGAAGAGACAGGTCTAAAGAACCATGTGGACCTCATACAGAAGCTTGGTCTGGTTGATCTAGAGGCAGGTTGGCGGCTCTCTGTCTCTCCTGCCCCACTGGTCCTCCCTTAAACTTTTTTGTCCGTCTGAGGTGGTCTCCTTGTACTTGTCCCATGGGCCCTCCATGGATGGCATCAAGTTACTTTATCTCTCTTGGCCTCTTGTGGATGTCATAAGTCAATATTTTCTTCTTTCTCTCTCTACCCTGTTACTGCTCTGTCTATCTTTTTCTCTTGTTTGAGCTCGCCATGTTGTTGCCATGCTTGTGGCAGGGACAAATGTGGCAGGAGGCAGGGGCTACTTCTTGAAGCAGTATGGTGTCCTGCTCAATCAAGCTCTTGTAAATTTTGGGCTGACCTTCCTGATGAAGCGAGGCTATACGTTATTGCAGACCCCCTACTTTATGCAAAAGGAGGTGATGGCCAAATGTGCACAGTTGGCACAGTTTGATGAAGAACTTTACAAGGTAGAGATCCATGTCCTTCTTCTATTAGCTGAGAAGCTTTTAGTTTCAAGGAGCACTCACAATATCATTGATGTCCACTGGCTGGGCAATCAGTTGAGCTACGTTGCTTATGTGTATGGTTGGAGAGGTTTTCAATTCATAAAGTTTGATCTTGGGTGTTTACCCTTTTCTCATCTAAGAAAGAAGAAAAATGAAGAACGGAATTTATTATGGTCGACAGGAGGCCCAGAGAACAAGGAAAACCAAACAACGTGTCAAAAAACTCAAATTGGTGCATGGAGACAGGCTGCCTCATGCAGGGAGAGAGAGGAGGGAGAATAGAAATGAATTTTTGCACAATGGCCTCTCACAGGCGACAAAATGGAAGAAAGAAAGAAAGAACCTTTATGAAGTCCACAGGTGGCTACATCATGGGCTCACGGGCCAAAGTAGAATGTACTTTTAAGACATTGTTTGCTACAGCCTTGTGGCCAGGAGCCAAAGTATAGAGAGAGGGAGACATGCTTCACCTTCCAAGTCACTGACCTACTCTGGAGCAACTGCGTTTTTGTCCTTTTCATTTATCACCCTCATCCATATTGGAGAGATGAAGGCATCTGTAGGCTGCATAATAACTAAGTCGGCAATTGTGCAGGTAGTGGGGGATGGGGATGACAAGTATTTGATTGCTACAGCAGAGCAACCACTGTGTGCTCTTCATCGTGATAAGTGGATGGACCCTAAGTCTCTTCCTATCAGGTAATCATAGGATCCTTTGATACAAGGTGCATGCTTGTGAGAGTGCAGTGGGGCTGGGCTGGAAGTAAGGCAGGGAGGAGCAGCACAGGAAGACTGAATAATCAAGAATGAGGCACATCCGTGTTTGTGTTTGTTGTGGGCATGGTGGTGTTTAGGCAGATATGCTGGGTATTCAACATGCTTTAGAAAGGAGGCTGGATCTCATGGGAGGGATACACTGGGCATATTTCGAGTGCACCAATTTGAGAAAGTGGAGCAGTTTTGTATCACGAGTCCAAACGGCACCGAATCATGGGATATGCATGAGGAGATGCTTAAAACTTCAGAGGATTTTTATCAAGAGGTATTTACTTTCTTACCCAGCAAGATGTCAACTTGGAGATTTTCCACTGTGGACTCTATATGCAAGGATTTGATCCGGGATTTGCATCCTAACAAGCTTCAGCAATTTTTCATATTCTTTTTTATTTTATGCCTAAGTCTGGGACTCGCCCACTCCTAGCAATACTGCACTGCTGGTGGAAAATTATTTATCTAAGACCTTGCATTTTTCCGATTTAAGGCTAGAGCTGAAAAGGCCCTAACTAAGAGTGAAGATTTTGTAGCAGTACATGTACATCTACTTGAACCTCACAAATTTTTTTGGGTGCAGTTGGGTTTGCCATACCGAGTGGTGTCTATTGTTTCAGGGGCCCTCAACGATGCAGCAGCCAAGAAGTATGACTTGGAGGCCTGGTTTCCTGCATCGAGAAAGTACCGTGAGCTCGTGTCATGCTCAAACTGTACTGACTATCAGTCGCGAGATCTTGAGATTCGGTGGGGTCAGAAAAAGGTCAGACATTACCCTTGCCTCCGGCACCCCTCTTTTAGCTATCATAGGTCAATCCATCAGACCACATAAATCGTGGTATTATAATGGTGTACAATTATAGAATCTGGACTTGTGAAATGAAGATCCTCTGAAGTAGTTTGAGCTTCCCCTGGCCCACCTCTTTTAATGGTGGTCTTCACAGGCTGTCTGTTTGCAGTTGGCATTGCCAGGCTAGACATTGTCGCCTGTGCTTCCTGTATGACTTTCCAATTGAAGGAGGGTGTTAAATGCACGATTATCTCTCTGTGAGTCTGTCATGTTTGGTCAGTAGTTTTAAGACAAATGAAGTGATTGGGTGCCCCCAGATGGTACAGACTGGTGTTGGGTTCGCTATTAAACCTTGTGTGGTTCATGCAGGCAAACGACCAAGGGAAGCATTATGTACATCTTTTAAATTCCACGCTTACAGCAACTGAGCGGACACTCTGCTGCATTCTTGAGAACTATCAGACCAAGGGCGGTGTCAGGGTCCCAGAAGTATTGAAGCCCATGCTGGGAATCGACTTTCTACCCTTCCAGACTTCTTTTAGAAAAAACACGGAATACGAGCAGACAAAGCCTGTGGAGCCACTCTCTCACCCCCAAGGTAGTGTAGTGAGCAATCCACTGAGTGAGATGCCCACTTTGTCAGCATCAAAAAGACTTCTATTCCACCTTTTTACTCTCAGTTTGAGGGTTTCGAGACAATGTCGTATCAGACCATTGGCTTCACAGTATCCCTTTAGGTGACCGATGTCTCCCTTAAATTGGCTGCCGAAGCTCTGAACAGTATACCACAGATTGCAAGCCTCCCTTTTACGCTCCACTTAGTATCACTCTTAGCTTGTAACCTCTACAAATTATTTTCTGCTCTTTCCTGCATCAGCATTTTTGGCTAGTTTATTTGCTACCCAGTAGAAGGAGATTGCTAGCCTCCCTTGCAGCTGTTCTACTGCATGGTTTCTACCTTTGAAGCTTGCAAGACTGGGTAGGTAGCTGTCAGTGTTCTCTCTCTATGAGAATCTTCATCAAGCTGTCTAAAGATAAGTGTTGTGGGGGAGTGGGGGGGGTGGGGGGGAGAGGTTTTGATCACACATCGTATACCTTGTACCACTCTCACAAACAGATACAATGTGACCTTGGATGTTGATCCCTCAAGTGCAATCTTTCTGACAGTCTTCATGGATTGATGTGGTCCCAGCTGGAAAGATGCATGCTAGTGAAGTCATGCAAGGCAGGCGACTAGCACCAGAAAGAATGGAAGAGGTGGGGAATTTCTAGACACCCACAAAGAAGAGGTTTCAGACCTCAATATTGACCTTCATATTGTCTTCTTTCTGTGAAAATCTTGGAGGATCTTCTGCCTTGTCAAGAGTCTGAAACCATGTGATGAACTCCAGGAATCTTTCATCATAGCAAAATGGAGCACAGGGTCCTGGCATCCATCCCCATTACTGCAAAGCGGGCGCTAATATATTTTCCCCAGTTCTCAATATAAGAAAAAACTGGGGAAAATATATAACCTCTGGGTTCTGTAATTTGGAAATAATCGGCTTGAGAACCTGCTCTAGAATTTGATTAACTCCACCGGTTTTTGCTAGCCTAGTATCCCGAACCGGAGGTTCTCTCTAGCCCGAAAATGTAATAGGAACTGGAACCATTGTTTGAAACCAAAACCGCTGGGTACTAAAACAATCAAATTCTGATTTTCATTGGGCTATCCATTGTTCGTTGAGCCCCACAAACGGAGGATGAGAAGTTCCCATGGATAGATTGCATCCATATTTTATGACATATTTCACTGGACAGAAAACCTTGCCAGGATTTGAGAACAATGTTCTTACAAAAGGGTGACTAACTTACATGCCCAAAATCTCTGAACTAGACACCCCACAAAGGAGGTAACTGCGCAACTTCAAGACTTGAGAGGCGTATCCCCCATACTTAGATGTTTGAAAAAAAAACAAAACAAAAACAAAAACAAATAAGGTAAGAGAAAATAGAAATTGATGGAAGACGGTTGTGAAATTCTTAGTTGATTTTTTTTCCGAGCTACAGGTCCTTGAGGTGGTAAATTATCCCCCTAACTCAGCCTTGAGGCACAAGAAACCACAGGGTATTGAACCCCGGACCCACAGCCCCACGGCAACAATGTGCTATTGAATTCCAAGTTGAACCCACAAAAAAGTTCTGATCTTGCCCTGGAAATGTCTGGCCAAAAAAAAAAAGTCTGAAAGTTTTTGTGGAGATGGAGGATAGATCTTTCCACCAAAAAAAAAAAATGAATGATGGAGAAACCAGAATTCATGTAAGAGATCTAAGAATTTGCTAAGATATGGCAACCAGCATGTAGCCCAGCGGTAATGGGCACATACCCCGTTGGATGTGGTTGTGGGTTCAAACTACCGTCTGGTGTGTCATGAAGGTGTCCACCTTTCAGCTGGAAGGCAGTAGCCCTTGTGGTGAAGAGAAGAGACACCATAATAATTTACGACGCCCTTGGGGAGGCGTCTATATATATATATGCAAAGATATGGCCAAAAAGCTCAGTTGGATGCACTGGTGTTTCATTGTCCCTCTCTGCCCTTGCTACACTGTGCAGGCAGGCTTGGTGGTCCTGTTCAGGGAGAAAGGGCAGCAGCTGGAGGACTTGGAAGAAGGGAATTTCAGACAAGCTAACTGGGGAGAATCACGTTTGGTCGGCGGGAGAAGAGGCAAAGGGAACAGGGGGGGATTGTGCAGAAAGTGGGTTGAGGGCAAACGAGTAAGATCGAGTGAGGAGGAGCAAAGGCGCAAGCTTTCCTTCTGCTTTGCTGTGAATCACTCAATTGTCGACTTCAACCAGAAGGCGGAAGGAGTAGGAGAAGACAACTGATAGTAGTTTGAATTGAAGGAAATAGGCGGTAAGAACTGCAATTAAAACCTCTGAAGGGTTTAAAGGAGGAGGTTAGAGGATTGAAATCCACCTGAGCAATTGCGGACAGAACAGAGAAAGTTGAAAACCCATTCTAGTAGTCCACGAGTAGCGCGGAATCAGCCAAAGTATTGACATGGATGGTGAGGGAAGATGTCAACAATCGAGACAAACCGAGGGTGATTCCAATTGCACTTGTGCATTTTGCACCGAAGATCGCCCCTTTTGCAAGTCTTCGGATCCGATAAACTTCAGTCGTGGATCGAATGGATCTGTAGCAGCTACTTCGGGTACAGGCAGGGTGGATGGAATTGTAGGGTTTGCCCAATTGCCTCAAGCTACTGGTGTGAAGGAAGGTGCCGTAGTCGCGGGTCGCGCAACCTCGGCGGAGGAGCCTCTGACAAGCCGTTCAGGTATTGACATACTTACCGGTCCGCGTGTTATCTTCCTAATTGGCAGCTCTTAGGGGCTCTTAGTCTCACCCCTCGCCCTGCTGGCTCGGGTGGTTAGAAACCTGGGGGATTATCGGACTTGAAGGGGAACGGTCAATGAATGCACCATTGTCTCTCTTGCACATCTCTGTTGGTGGAGGGTTGCTGCTGAAATTAACCTCATGGATTTCTGGTAATGTCAACCCAAAGTCTCAACTCGACACACACAAAGTTCGTCACGTTATTGTGCTTTGTGATATGGAATTCTTGGGGTTGAGTTTCGCAGTGCGTGCACCTCCTCCAGAATTGTTAAAAAATACTGTTCTTAGAGAACCTCTATGAGTATGGATCTCTCTAGTGGCAGATTCCATTCCTCTTCCCAAGTATGCCCCAACTAAGTGTGTGGATGATAAAATGGTTTGGAGGTCGTTTCACAATGTTCTCACTTTTGACTGTTCCTTTTCAGGACAGAGCACACGACAATCTGGCCAACAGTGCAGAAGTTTAGTGAGTTTATGTGTAGGATATTTAGGGCGACATCTGGAAGAAATAATTGAAGACATACATGTAATTGCTCCAGCTTTCCCTGCTCCAATCAAGGTAAGTTGTCTCTCAGCTGCTCCAACTTAACTATTGATTTGTGAGGCTTATAGAGGTGGTCTTTCAATAGATGTCAACTGCTAAACATCAATTGCCAACCTTTCATAACCGTGGAACAATGAGATGTGGGTGTGATTGATCGACATTCTAACTTGGTTATGCAATTTGCAGGGCAAGTTGCTGGCAATTGCACGTCGAAGGGGGTTGCTGTGCGATGAGCTTCTCATTGCTCTGGCAGATGATTCCTGGGAAATTCTTGATGTGTCGGGCTCTGATGTGACTGATACTGGCTTGGTGACTGTCGCCAATATGTCCCCTCAGTTGCAAGCCGTTGACATTAGGTACATCTTTCAGTCTTTATGTGCCAAGTACAGAAAACGTTATTTGCTAGAAGTGGCAGATTTTGAGAACTACACATTAGCCTTGCTTTTTGATGTTCACTATGGGGTAGTTTCAGGGCATAGTCCCTTAGTGGAGTTAACCGTTGCAGGTCATCTTCACCAGCAGTCTCAGGCTGGGTATGAGCTGGTGGACAAAAGCTGAGTAATTGTCATTGACTGTTGATGCAAGGACAATGATCTCATACTATCAAGTTTAGCGTTGGTTCCAGCAGGATACTGTAGCCTCTGTGTTAACAACGTTGTTTGCCAGCTACCAGAGCCAATCCCAAACCCTATCACAATACAAGTTCTTAGCAGCCATTGTTCAATGAAGGCCATTGCGAAGGAACATTATAACCCTCAGAGCATACCCAGACTAATTTGGACCCGTTAGCCAATCAGGTGACATTTTGCTTAAGCTTGGCTCTTGTTCAGTGAAGGCATGGGTCTTTTTGAATGAAGGTAGGTTGAGGGGTGTCATTAATGCAAGGATATGGATGATGCCTTCTAAAGATTCAGTTCTAGGGATTGTCAACTGACCTGTACAGGAGGCTCGGCGGATTGTGGTCCTCCTGTCTGGGTGATGAGATGTAATGTCCTCCGATATGCTGATACCTCTGGTTCAAATATCTTTCGGCAGTACTTACTATTCTTCTTGATCGGCCAATTCCAGGGATCAATGGCACTAGTCGTAGATGTGTTGCCGATGTAACATATTTTTCTGTGCTTGCACTGCGAGCCAAAAGAGTCTTACTATGGCTGCAGGAAGCCCATATAGATAAATGGAGAGAAACGTGACTGATGTTTATAGTCGCTGCTAGCAAGCTTTGCTGGGCTCTGCTTCACGTGATTAGTTAAAATGATCGCGAATAGATGTTCTGTTTCTAGTGATTACTCCATTGGGTATCCCTACAGAGTTTCAACTGGTGCACTATGTTTTAACAATGCGGGTGTATGCTTGGCTTGTCTCCACTCAGTCGATGCAGTCAGCTGACACCCCGCTCAGTGCGCGCATTGGTTCAGCATTGCCCCTCTTTGACAACCCTCAGATGTGGGTACGCCCTTGTCATCTTTCATCTCTCTTTATTTTCCGTGGGTCTGTAGCCACATGGCTATAGAAAACACCGTCTCATGAGTACATTCTGCCAAGATTTTACGGGTTGTGCACTGCTTCTTCTTTTTTGTTTTTTGGATTAGATGTGGGAGTCTAAGTCAGTGATCAACAGCATAACCAGAGCTACCTCGCATTGACTCCCTTAGAATATGAGCTTGATGTATGTGACTTAGCCTGGAGTTTTAGCACAGCAAAACAGCATTAATGCCAACTTGGAAAACATTCATTCAGTGCAGGTAGCCCTGTGATCAATACTGTGTCTAGCTGGAGTCAAAGGAGTTCTGTACCTGCCATTTGGAACCCATGCTACGATAACACTTCAGAGTTTGCCTGCTATAGCATTGTGGTCCTTTGTGCCCGCTTTAGATAGATCGGTAAAGAGTGGAAAAATCTGGAGGGGACTAATACTGCTGGAAAGCATAGGTACTCTGGCATTCGACCCACTTTGTAGATATAGTTCATGTAGACCTTCCAGTTTTTTGTAGAGACCATAGCCTCAATCCAACCCTTCTGAGCTTCAAGGTGTGGCTAAGGCTGGAAAATCCAATTGGCCTGCATGCAGAGGAATATCAATGAGCAATGCGGCTGCAAGGGGGTCTGTCAGCTATTTTTTACCAAGATTGGACCACAACGAGGAAACCAAAGAAAGCTGGGAAGATTTGGACACTAAGCCTGTTGGCAAGGGTGCTCAGGCCCTCCTACGGTGGCTAGTCTGGGTAAGCTACGCTTCTGTACTTTCTGTTTGCACAACAACATGGATTGTAGGCAGTTGTGTCATGCAGTGAAAGTAGACTACAAATGGCCATTTTCAGTTTGCAAACTCAGTCCTGGTTACTTTGGACTGTTGTGCAGCCCTCCATCGATAGCAAGTCTGCCGAGTTGCTGGAAATTGAATGTCCCCGAATTGTTATAAATCCAACTCCTTCTTGGAAGGCTTTCCTCCATCTATCTGTTCCTCGAGAGGCTCAGCCTGGGATTGTTCTTGATGACCTGCTAATTGAGGACATTGACCCCAGGACTTGGGCAGTTACAGCCTCCTTAAGGCCACGAAAGCCAGCTGGTATTGATGAGGAAAAACTAGGACTGTCTGTTGCGGAGCGCTTTCGCCTTGCATTTTCTTCCAGAGATGAACGTCTGGCACCGAAGAGAGCCAAAAACATGAGACAGAATCAAAGACGAGCCGAAAAAGCATGGCTCAGCTCTGACACACAAGCTAAAGCCCAAGTTTGGGCAGCGATTGCACATAAGTCTCTCAGGAATTGGGCACAGTAATAAATTCTGAGTCTCTTGCTTTTGATAATCTATGAATCAAGGGTTGATTGCTATTCAGAAGTTTGGCATAGTCGCAACCACAGTTGAAAATTCTACCCTTTTTGAGGCACCTCAGCTCTGCAGGCATGGACATTGAGCCCTGTAAGGGCGGGTTTCATAGTGAAGCTCAAGTGGTTTCATTGAAGTACCCTAGTTACTCTTCTGGTCTAGGCCTACCACCAAGCTGGCATATTTAAAGTTTGCAGACATTTTGAGGAACTAATGAATTTCATATGATTGGTGTTGGCCATCCACCAATTTGAAATCAGATTGTGAGTTACGCAGTTTCACCCTCAGTAGAATTCTGAGTCTCTGCTATGATGCAAAACCATGAGTACTAAAGTGAAGTATGGCCTTTGAACATTTGTGTAAGTATTTTCAGTACTTGTCTGTGGTGGTTGCCGTGCATTAAAAAAAAGTTATTCCAGCTAGAGCTAGGGTAACTAAGAGCTGCATCAGTTTGTCTATTGCTCCCTGTCAAGGGTGGGTTCTATAAAGGTATTTATAAACGTCCCAATTATTGTAAAATGAGAGGTTTCATTTATAAAAGTCCGCTTATTACTCGACTTAAAAAAATACTAACATGGAAATTTAGGGCCGATTCTGATGAGAGGGAAAAATAGGGTGAAATATGTTGAAGGTGCCTTCATTAGCAGTGCCTGATCTTATCAATTGTGCCACTGCTGCCGCGGCTTCCCGTTGACCATCTACCCATGCAGGTTTCTTGTAGCTATCCATCCAAAGGGAATCATAGGTAATCTTGAGCTTGAAATCCGGCCCCCTAGATTTGTTCTAGCAAACACCGTAACCCTACTTCTCACACTAGTTCCCATGCTGACTAGCGCTTCCAGCAGGCATTCACCTTTTTCTTACTCGATTGTTCCACCCTTGACTGCGGTCAGAAACATATTCATTCCAGAGCTTCTCCTTGTCTCTGTTATCTGTTTTTCGATACTTTCCTGTTGCCACATTGGCAGTAACATGTCAAAATCACTCCAAAACACCATAGATCCACCAACAAGCTAACTTGCAGAATTCAACCTGGAAATTTAGGGACGACTCTGATAACAGGGGAAAACAGGCTGAAATGTGTTGAAGAAGGTGCCTTCACTAGCAGTCCCTGGTTCTATCAATTGTGCTGCTGCCGTTGCTGTTTCCAGTTGACCATCTACCCACGCAGGTTTCTTGTAGCTATTGATCCACAGAGAATCAGATGTAATCTTGTGTTTGAAATCCGGCCCTCTTGGATGGATCTGGACCTCTATCCTGGGTCCTTCAGCTATCCCTGCCTGTGTACAAATCATGAATACATCCTCAGCCTTGCGGCTAGCAGCTGACACTGACGGCGTGAAGTTCTTCCAGCAAACACCACACCCCTACTTATTACAGTAGTTCCAATTCTGAATTGCATTTGCTTCTCTCTGTAATCGAACAGGCATTCACCTTTTTGTCTCCATTGTCCCACCATTGACTGGGGTCGGAAAGTGTTCATTCCAAAGCTTCTCCTCATCTCTGATAACTGTTTTTGGATACTTTCCTGCTGTCACATCGGCAGTGACTTGTCAAAGTCACTCCAAACCACCACAAATCCCCCCACCGAGCTAACTGACACAATCCACTATGCAAATTCAGGGCCGAGTCTAATGAGAGGGCAAAACAGGCTGAAATAGGTCGAAGAAGAAGGTGCCCTCACCACATTGTCCTTGACTTTGTGTCATGACGCAGGGAGGATTTGACCGACCATCAACCCAAAAAGACCTCTTGTGTGTGCTGCTTATGTCTGTAGTCAGGTAATGTCGGATAGGTCTGTGAGAACCACCACGGTGCAGCTGAGCAGGCAGAGATTGAAACACGGCCTGCTAAGACCAAGCTGGCTCCCCAAGAACCTTGTAAACATCGGGAAGAATACCAAATCATGGTACACCAAAGACAAGTTATTCACTTTGAATGAATCTTGCAGTAGCCTTCATACCAATGAAGAGAAGCCCAGGGGATTACTAAACTGAAAGTTTTCCATTCTCTTGAATCATCAGTGGGGAAAACATAGCCCGGGGATGATTCTCAGCCACAATATTATTAGCCACACTACATTAGTGCTCATCCTTGAGTTTTAAGGAGAGAACGAAAGGAACTTTATGATGTCGTGAGAGCGAGAGAGAGAGAGAGAGAAGAGATTCTTACCGTAGAAAGACTGGAGCTTCTTATCAAAGCCTTCTGGATGTATGGGTGACCCCTGAATGGGAAGATGCTAGACTTCAAAAGCTTGCCAGGAGTTGGCTAGGGACCTCAATAAATTTGTTGCTTGGAACTTTGCATCACCAATAATCCCCACAAGAACAAACCCCATCCTTGAAGTGATGAAAGCGGTTGGTATCCCTTGCAACAATTTCTCGTCCAACAATTGTGGCAATAAATTTGGTGGCAGTGTGGCAATCACCACACACCCGAAGATTCTTGATTATGCGGATAGCTGTCCCAGGTGGCGTGCTGATGAGCCCAAAAGCAATAGCTAACTTTTCACTGTGGTGGCACAGAGCCTGTTCCTTCATCTGCTGATCCACATCATGCAAGACAAAGCGAGTCTCTGGCACATAGCCTGCCTCCTTCATCAACCCTTTCAATCTCTCCAACTCAGCATGGATTTCCTCGGTTTGCGGGTGTGATATATCTTCTGCAACAAATGTATGCACCCTTCTGTTGACCTCAATCCAGCTGCATCCTGGGTCCTTCTTCACACCTTTGTCCTTCATCGCTTTCCTCACCTTTGCTGTATCATCCCATCTGCCAGCCACTGCATAGATGTTTGAAAGCAACACATACACCGCAGCATTTTCAGGTTCCAACTTGAGAATATGTTCAGATGCACGTTCTGCTAGCTCCACGTTGCCATGGATTCTGCAAGCACCCAGCAATGCCCCCCACACCGAAGCAACTGGTTCAAGTGGCATGTTGTTGATGACTTCTTCTGCTTCATCCAAGCACCCTCTGCGGCCAAGAAGGTCTACCATACAGCCATAGTGCTCCTGTGTTGGGGCCATGCCGTGATCTCGACTTATGGAACAGAAGTAGTAGCGGGCTTCATCGACCAGACCCACATGGCTGCATGCAGAAAGGACACCAACAAATGTGATTTTGTCTGGCTTCATCCCTTGCCGTTGCATTTGTTCAAAAAGCTGGAGCGTCTCCTTACCATCCCCATGCTGGGCATAGCCCATAATCATACTATTCCACGAAATTAAGTCTTGCTTGATGGTTTTATTAAACACTACTCGTGCATCCTCCAGACTCCCACACTTAGCATACATGTCAACAAGAGCATTAGCAACTCGCACATCTGACTCAGACCCAGACTTGATAATGTCAGCATGGATGTGCTTTCCCTCTTCCAAGGCTGCTAGGCTGGCACATACGCTGAGAATGCTAATGAAAGTGACCTCGTCAGGTTTCATGCCTTCACTTTGCATTCGCCCAAAGAGTTCAAAAGCCTCCTCATCTTGACTATGCTGAGCTAATCCTGCAATCATAGCATTCCATGAGATCACATCTCGCACATGCAGCTTGTCAAAAACTTGGCGTGCACTGAGCACACTGGCACACTTGCAATACATGCTGACAAGGGCAGTCCCCACTTGGACATCTGAATCAAATCCAGATCTGATGATGGCTGCATGGAGCTGCTTTCCACGTTCTAGGGCTAGTGGACTGCCACATGCATTTAGGATGCTTACACATGTGCTCTTGTTTGGTTTCATGCCCTCTTGTTGCATTTGACCAAAGTGTTCAAATGCCTCATCATCATGACCATGTTGAGCAAGTCCTGCAATCATTGCATTCCATGAGACCACATTTCGTTTGGGCATTTTGATGAACAGTTGCTGAGCATCCAGCACACTCCCGCATTTGCAATACATGCTGACAAGGGCAGTTCCCACTTTGACATCTGACTCAAATCCAGCTTTGATCACCCCTGCATGGAGGCCCTTGCCCTTTTCCAAGGCTATTGGGGTAGTACACGCGTTCAGGATGCTCATGAAGGTGATTTCGTTTGGCTCCATACCTTCTCGTTGCATTTGCTGAAAAAGTTTGAACGCCTCCTCACCATGCCCTTGTTGTGTTAATCCTGCAATCATCGCATTCCATGAGATCACATTTCTCTTAGGCATTTTGTCAAACACTTGACAGGCATGCACCACATTTCCGCACTTGCAATACATGCTCACAAGGGCATTCCCCAACTGGATATCTGACGCCAAAGCAGCTTTGATGATGCTTGCATGGAGCAGCTTGCCCTGTTCCAGAGCTAGAGGGCTGGTGCAAGCATTAAGGATGCTAATGAAAGTGGCCTTGTCAGGCTTCACACCTTCTCCTTGCATGCGTGCAAAGAGTTCGAATGCTTCTGCACCTTGCCCTTGCTGAACTAATCCTGCAATCATGGCATTCCATGAAACTACATTTCTCTTAGGTATTTTATCAAACACTTGGAGCGCATGAGCCACACTCCCACACTTGCAATACATGCTCAGAAGGGCATTCCCCACTTGGGTATCCGACTCGAATCCAGCAGCGATGATGCAGGCTTGGAGCCAATTGCCCTGCTCCAGAGCTGCTGGGAGGGAGCACGCATTGAGAATCCCAATAAATGTAACCTCGTCAGGTTTCACTCCTTCTAGTTGCATATGCCGAAAGAGGTCGAATGCTTCTGCACCATGACCTTGCTGAGCTAATCCTGCAATCATTGCATTCCATGAGATCACATTCCGTTTGGGCATTTTGTCAAACACTTGGCGTGCCTGCACCACACTCCCGCACTTGCAATACATGCTGATAAGGGTGTTTCCAACGAAAATGTCTGGCTCGAATTCACTTTTGAGAATGTGGGCATGAACCCCCTTGCCAACTGCCAAAGCTTTCGTTTTAGCACATCCCTGCAGAAGGCGAGCACATGTCTCGAAATATGCACGAAAGCCACGTTGCTCCATGATATCCAGATTCTGCATTGCCTCCTTCAATTCTGCCTCCTTCAATTCTGCCCCCTTGCACAATGTGAATGCGTTCCCACTCACTCCACTCACTCCACTAGTAGCCTTGCTGCTTTGTCTTCCTCTTCGCTCTCCGTTAGAAGCAGTGGTGCTAGTGACCGTGCCAAGACTCGTACTCTTCACCTGACATTGATGCCCAACAAACGACTGGCTCTGATTCCAGACTGAATATTCCTCTTCATTCCATAATAAAAAACAGTCTCTGAAGCTCAGCTTCTCCCGCACGGACTGCTCTGGATAGAGGGGCATGACGCAATTCATCTTGATCACATGACAGGTAGATCGCTCGCGAGACGTCCTGCATGTTTTCAAAGGAATCAAGAACAACCGCTTGAGGATTGAAAAGATAGTGCTCAAACTATTCAAACCGAGAACTTGATTAGCTTAATGATAAAGGTTGCTGGAAGACACAAAGATACAGGCCCGTAGCAGCCTTAAGAAGGTTGCTAGCGATTGTGTCGCCTACTTTGTGAAGATTTCAGTTGAGATTCGAAGCTCAGAAAGGGTGTACCGAGTGCTGGGGATGGAGGGAGGCGGACGCGAAGTTTCGCAAGCAACCATCCGCACATCATATCGTAAGCACGCTTTGCTTCGTCATCCCGACAAGAGCAGGGATGGTTGTGGAGCATGTACATAATTTTTTTTAATCTTTCAGTTTCGTCAATATGCTACACCTCGAGCGCGCTTCTTCCTTCTGGGCCACTTTCTTGCAGCAGTTGTTTTTGGAAGTCAAGATCCATTATTGCACCCACCAGGATCTGTTCTACTCGTGACTCAGGGCTGTGTATCTGGAGAGGGATGTATATAGAGGTTGGGATAACTCAGATGTCGTGTGTGCGTATATGTGTTCAGTGGATCCATCCCAGTACCCAGCTAGGGGCTGCAGGGAGTAATCTGGGTCTCACATCTGAGCTCGTAAAACTTGGTGAACACGTCGATAACCCAAAAATGATCCTAAATCTTCATGTGCTGAAAGGGGTGGAATATGGGATACGTGGTAAATACCTCGGTGGAAGCTCACGCTGAGCTTCACATTGAATTGAAAGCGTATGACCTCGGGTATTGGGGAATGAGCAGGCGAGAGAGCTCTACGACAAGTCCATTGGTCAACACCACTGCAGGCTGTTCCTGCCAAGCCACAAGACCAACGCAATTTATATCAAGCACATTAGATTCTTCCGATGTGTCGTGGTCATGCAGGAGGGGACAGAGGCTTATCGGATGAAGACATATGCGGAATTCGGTAAGGTTGAGGGTGCTCTACTGGTCATGAGCTCCGCAGAGGCAGCGATAGCAGCCAACCAGCCATCAGGTTCGGGTTTGCCATCCTAAGTATACCCCACACCTGGATAGAGCTCCATTGCATACAAATAAGTACATGAGCAGAAGATTCCTTTTCTCCTCTTATCACAACCCTGCCCTTTCTCTGGTAATAGCAGTTGTCTTTAAGACATCCAGTTTAAGCATAGAAAAGGAAAGCCACTGAAGGGACATATGCACAGCCGTCACAGCGCCCATCACCACTTAAAGGACAATGCAGTCTGGAGTCCAGTACCCAGTACCCACCAAAGTCTTCATGGAGGTGAAAGGTATGCTTGGCCATAAGGACTTGCAGCTCCACGCACAATGTCTTGACATGCCCATAGCCATGGAGGATGAAGGCACTAGCTCGAGTCGATGCTTGCAGGATATGAAGAAAGCCAGCAAGTTAGATCATATGCTAGATGGGACTTAGTTGAAGACAATGGCCTGCTACCAAAAAGATTGTGACTGAGCTCAACACAATAAATGTTCGTAATTCCGTTGGTAGATTTGTCTCAATTTTTGTGACGGTTTTAGACTAGGGATGTGCCAGTTTGGGTTGTCAAAATACTTTGGGACTTGAAAGCAGTAGGCATGGGCAGGTTGCGGCAACACTGTGGCATTCCACCTTCAGCTTATTGTCTCCACCCTCAAGACCCACCAGAAGAGCACCACGTACACCTTTTCTGAACACTGTTGAACTCGAACACCTACACAGATGTTCCCAAAGACCTTGAACCAAGGGTGACAAAAAGGGTTTGGTAATTGCAACGCATTCACTGGTTGTACTGCTGCCCTCACTCTTAGTACCTGCCACTGCATAGCTACACAAAAGGGGTTGCACTTTCTTGAATTTTCAGTCAGATTTGTGAGGCATAAAAAAAACAAGACGACATCTATGGAGAGCATGCATGACAAGATTATCCATATACTCCTGAGCCACTGCATACTTCTGTGCTTGGATACTTGGGGTGCACGCTGCTACTTGTTACAAGGCACAAGCGAAGTGCTCACCATTTTCATCTGGAAAGTTAGGGGACAGTATCTACTTCTCCCATATATTATAACATGACAAAACTTTTGTCAAAAGAAGAATCCAACAACAGTTTTTGTTGATTATGATTTGAAGAACAAGGGATAGAGCCACCCTTCCGTCTTACAAAAAAATTCAAAATTTCAAGGGATGCCATAGAAACTGAACATTAAAAGCATTCCACCTTCACCATTCTTATTGGCTCCACCTTTCAATACGCACCCAACCAATCTCAAGTTCGGCAAGTTTTGGTCACTCAGATGGCATTTACTAGCAGTAGAACATCCAATTGTTGCTGTAACAACGACACCCAAGCTCAGTATATCAAATTGCAGTGAAAAGCAGCAAACCAACAAGGCAAGACAAATGATAAGTCTTGTAGAGAATGGACGCAGTCCCCATAGTCAATGGAAAAATGGATGACCGAAGGGAAAGCAGGGTCACCCTAGTGCATATTATGTGGGAATGTACCCAGCTCCAAACCCAGACCAGGTTTGTCACAAACCTGCATTCCAAAAGCACAACAAAGAATCACTTCCAGTAATCTAAAGAACAGACCAGAGCAAAGAGAGGTGGAAAGTTTGACCGACTCTTGGAAACTGCTACCTGGAAAAAGACGAGACAAGAAGATCCATTATATCCATAAAGTTTCATTCACATGGGACTTAAAATTGATACACACAACAACAACTCAACAGACTGGAAACACAGTGTGCATGGCAAGCATGTTTTGTGGGTCAGGAGATTGTGTGACCAAGACCTTTCAAAAAAGGAGACAAAAGTAGTCACAAGCTGACCACAACAGTTGAAGACACACCGGAAAGCACCCACAAATTTAAGTTCAAAAGACCACCCTGTACACCTAGGGGATCCACTTCCAAAAAATTACCACCTAACGTGCAAAAAAAATATAGGGTGTCATTTATTCTCTACAAGTAAAAATTAGAACATTTTTCAAAGTAATATAGGGTATGAGAAATATAGGCGAGAGCATTTAAATGAATATAGGGTAGAGGTTAAAGGCTCCAATTACATTTTATTTAGAATTACTCATAGGGTGGAGGTATTTTTGAATGACACGTGTCAAGGAATGTATGGATGTGTAGTGTGAAAAGAAATGGGCAAAAACCCATTTGTAGTTAGTTAGCTAATTGTTCATTGACCAGAGAAGCATGACCATGCCTACAGTGTAAAGTGTGGGCGGAGCTAGGGTTAAGCTGTTTGATTACTTAGATCCATGATGAATAGGTATAATTGTATATGCCACGATGTTCTCCCCTTCCAATCTATTTCTTTTCTCTCTGACGACTGGCCTTCCTATTCAACTATCAATGCATCCCTTGCTATATGCCAATGCCATATTTCATAAAGAGATATCTAGATGGTTCTTCCCTGCAGCTGTCATCATTGGAAGTAGAGTGTGTCCCTTGTTAATTCTCATTTAGAAACAGACCCCACTTCAGCATTGTTGTGGTGCAACAATACCCTTGATATAGACTTGTTCATGGTCTGAGTGTAGTCATAGCAAGATATGACATAATGTTACCCCCCAGTACCTTAGCAGAATTCAATAACCCTAAAATGAAGGAATGTAAAAACACAAGTTTTTGCTTTGTAAAGTTTTTTTTATATTTATATTCATATAGCATATCATATATTCATGGTCGCTGCTGAATATTAAAAAAATAGCCTACTCAAAAAAATTGTATATTAGAAAATTACATAATTATAGGGTGTAGAAAAAACCAAAAAATTAAATTATTACCCCCCCAGGAAAATACCATTTTATCTCACGTGTCTACCAAATTGATAAGGAGTAGCCCCTCTGAGGCTATATATGTACACACAGAAATCCAGTAGAGCCATTTTGCTCAAGATCCAACCAAGCCCTTACTCGCATCCGAATCGCACTCAGGTAAGAATGTGTTACCAGGAGACAAAGCTAGTCATAAGCTGACAGTCGATGACATAATATGCAGGAAAGCACCCACAAATATAATCGCAGAAGTCCTCGCCCCATATAGCTATATATACACACAGACAACCAAATAGTTACATCACGTGTGTACATTCCAACAGCCCTCAAAGCAGGATGTTTGGGCTGTGGAAAGCCTTGAGATATGAGATGATTTAGAAATTAGCTAAGAGGGATACTCTGGGGGAAGTTGAAGATATTATTAGAATCCCACTTCTTCTTGTCTGCAATGAGAGTGTTGAGATTTGAGCCATAGTAGGCACTGAGTGGCATGTCTTTGTCGATGTAGTTCTGGTAAGCTTCTGCTCATTGTGGGCCTCATGTGCCCGTGCGATTCGTCTTCGCAACTCAGCCAAATGTAAGTTGTTGTGTATCAACAGCAGGGGATGACATTGCATTCACTTGTGGCATGAGTCGGTCAGTTAGTCTTTCTCTCATTCCTGGGTACTGAGTGACCCTACCCTGTTCTTGAAAGGAACTTGGACTTGTACTCGTAAGCCCTGCAGATGCATTGTGAAGTTAGTCAAACTCTCTCCAGGGTAAACCCAAATGACAGGCAGTTTTCTGGCAAGCACAGAAAATTGTTTCTTGAGCACTCGACATCCTGGATGGAATGAAAACGCAACGAAGGAATAATTTACCTCGGAACTGCATTCCAATGCAGACGTCGTTTGACAAGAATGTCATAATTTGCAGATTTTCTTACCTGGAGCGACAGATGAATATCAGACCCCAAACTAAGTGAAACTAGGAGAATGAGCAAGGAGCGAGAAATGAGTTTAAGTCACCTGACTCCTGCGGATTTGGGCTGTCCAACCCTCGTGCTGGGGAGATATGCGAGGAAAAGACGGAAGCAGGTGCAGCGGAGCCGTAGCCGAGTCCCCGACGGTTGGATAGACCAGACCGTGCGTACTAAACAGGGAGGAGTTGGGAAAAGTCGATAAAGTCTCCGGGATATTTGTGTTCTTCACCTGCACCTTGGACTTTATCCCCAGGAGGACCCGAGAGGAGAAGAGTGTCGCCCGCTTCCCGAGAGGACAAGGGTCTGACAGAGGATCCATCCTCAATTTGAGCACCATCGTGAACCCTCGGAAAGTCTTCAATACTCCGACTCACAGCTGATCCGGAGGGTTCCTTTAGGGGACTTGAGGAACTGATGATGTTATCAGCATCTCCTTGATCCTGCCAAAGAGACATAATCATAAATCCGGGAATGCACGAATGCAAACCTCCACTGAACAGTGGAGGTCACTAGATATAGTCATGTCCCCGTATGAAGGCCTGTATCAGAGTCTTGGGATTGCCTATGCTTCAAGAATTCAACTGAAAATGAGTCAAAATGAGAGTACCATATCTTTCACGTGTGTGATTAAAAGGAAATGAAAAAGAGAAACCATGAAGATCTTCATGAGCTACTCGAGTGAGATCGGATTGATCAAAAATAATTTATTTTGAAGCATCATATCTGAAACTCTTAAAACCGTTGTCCTCAATAAAATCCCAGAGTGGGCTAAACTTGGGATCGTTTGAAACATTGGGAAAAAGACTCAACCCTATCTTTTTTTTTCCTAAGATAGCTTGAAACGGTGGGATGTTTCCTCATTCCAAGCAAATAGGTCTGAAGAACCTTGAGAAGATAGCAACCATCAGTCTCAACGGTCTGGAACGGTTTGAGAACAAGACATGAGTCGGGCGGGTTCAATACACACTTCATGGCGGTGTCGTCAATGAGCAGAGTGTTACTCTTGGTGTATTGCCCACCAAATCACTTCCAGACCTTGACCAGTGGCTTCAAAAACAAATGAGGAGGGTCCAATCCTGATTTGAATTGAGGGTGAACCGAAGTAGGGCATGAAATACAATCCTCTTGAGACATAACGAAGGTCGGTTGAGGTAGACCACGAAGCAAAAAATCCAGGATGGGCTGCAAGTTCTTGTACATCATAGAGTTCCAAATCCCTAACCGGTAGTGTTTGTGCAACTCTGTCCACACTTCGCGATATTTCTCCCGTCTAATGACAAGTCGGAATCCGACAAGAGTTGGAATTCTGTAGTCCGATTCTGAAAACCGGGGGATATTGTAGCTCTTTTGGTGCTTCAAGATTTTGCACAAGACTCCATTCACGTCAAAAATAATCAAACACAACCCTTGCGCAGGAGGAGAAACAGGTGCTCTAATCTGCCAGAGAGTCATTCATACTTAGGATGATAAAATGAACAGTATAATGCATTGGAAAAACCGACACCAGGAAAATGAACAAGAACGTCCACTGGACAGCCGAGGTTCACCAAACTCAGTTAAAATAATTTATGTCCCAATGCAGCAGCACGCAACTCGAGATTGCTAAGAAACTTCTGCCACCTATAATCAAAGTCTCTAAGAAATTTGACCGTTAGGTCGTCCTCGAAGAAATCCTTCGAAACGCCGAAAGGATGTAGGTCGTTGAACGGCATGACATCCATCCCCGATAACCGGAACATGTTAAGGTGAGGCTTGAGCTCTTCCAGTAGAAATTTATCCTTGTCAGGGTCCACGCGCGCCTTATATTTTGGAAGGAAGATGGTATGTCCTAACGGGTTCAAGTAGGACTTGTACATATTCTCTACAGTGTCGATGAGGAGAGTATTGGATTTGTAAGCCGTCGAGTCTTCCTCAGCGAAAATGTCGTCAAGACGTTTAAAGTAGATGGGATTTTTGGAAGCTTTGGGCCATTTTTCGTTGAATGTCGATCTATGCATGACGGAATTCTAACTGCTGTAAGTTCTGACCTGGGAATAGTACTTCCCAAACACGGCCTTGGCGATAGCCTCGACGTTCATTTCAGGTCCAGTGTTCCAGAAACAAACGGCAAACTTTTTGACGGCCCACTTAACGAATTCGTCAAGACCGTTTCGCGTAACTAACTTGAATTTCCCTGCGGAGATACAAGGCTGGGTGGCAGGAGGTGTTTTCTTTCCATCCTTTAGGAAAACCTCACAAAGGTAACCAATGTCCAGAACTTGGACTTAGTATCTTGGCCAGCATCCGTTCGGTCCCCAAGGAAGGGAATGCAGATCGTTTGGATTGACAGAAAGGGAATGGTCGACTGGAGGGTAATGCATGTTGTCATGTGGAATAACAGAAGAGTTCATTATTAATAACAAACGGAAGAATGGAGTTGAAATCATTACCATTTTTTAAGTCGGCCGCTGAGACCCCTGGGCAGGCTGCTCCTCCTCTTTCCCATCTCTACGTCCAACGTTATCGTGCTTCTCTGTGGAGCCAGATGGCAACCTCGACTGTCCAGTGGAGGTAACTTGTATGACCGGCTCAGATAGAGCGACAGTAATTGTTCGATCCACTCTTCTCTTCACCGTCTCAGTGTCGATGGAGTCGGTCCTCGTGTGTTTGATCTCCTCAGACGTCGTCTCACGAATCTACAGGAAATTAATGAAAAATCCCACGGATGACGACTATGGTGGTCCAAAATGATCTGACAAAATTACCGAATTGAGCAATACCGAAGCTGAGACTCAAAGACCATTAATAAGAGTAATAAGAATAAAGCGAATGTTTTACCCGAATCGGGATCTGTTGTTGGATTACGCGTTTGTGGTGCTCTGTTTCTTCTCCCTCCCCGCGAGTAGGAGGATTCTCCGACTCATTCCCTGCAGATGGCAACGTCGACTGGACAGTGGAGGTTACTTGCGGAACCGGCTCAGGTGACCTGGCCCTCACTGTCAGATCCACGTGTCTCTTCAACGTTTGAGTCTCCTTTGAGCCTTTTCTTGTGTGCGTCATTTTCATCGATTGGGATTCTTGGATCTACAAGAAAAGTAATCCAAATCGGTTAGTGGCTGTCCACAAAGGTGTGCGAATGGAATATGTGTCCGGGTGGAAATATGTTTTATTCGGAAGTCCAGAAAGACGGATATGGGAGAAACATTGGGATATATAATTACAATATTGTCATATGGAAAAAACATTCGGATTATTCCACTCACAAGTATGTATAATTACAATATTGTCATATTGTATTCAGAAGTGTGTACGAATAAACATTCACTAATTGTCATTCGTTACCTATATCCAGAACCACTTCCTGGGTGACATTCTGGGACACCAGCTCATGACGATTGCTAATGGGCTCGATGTCGCTTCTTGTCCCCCTAGAGAAGCCGGACTCTTATTCGTGGTGTTATCAGAACTGGAGGAAAAGCTGTCCAGATTGTGTACATCTTGTGGCGCAACGCGTTCTTGGGTATTTGGAAATTTCCTGGCCCTCTCTTTCCCTTTCCCACGTTAGCCGCATCTGCCCCTGGTCTCCGTTGACGATTTCCATGTTCTCATCTTCGTCTTTCTCCTCCTCGTCATCCTCTTCTAGTTTCTCCTCCATTTCTTTGTCCTGATCCTTGTCGTGTCCTTCGTCATCATCTTCTTCGTCCACTTCGTCATCCTGCAGTGAGTCTCCGTCATCTCCGTCTCCTCCGATAGTCTGATTGTCAATCTGGAGGGTCCTGAAATAGGCCTCCACCTTGCTTCTACAAAATTTCTTTTTCGTTACAAAGTTTATGTTGAGCACACGAATATTTCTTTCATGCAATGAAACCAACAATGATATGAAAATAAACCCGACGAACACCAACCATCGAAAGATTGAAAGGGTTAGGCTTTCTTTTGAGACAACTACCAAACACACCAAACTGCAAAACAACCTCCACTGCCCAGTGGAGGTTAACAAAATTGAAACAATAAGACACAGGTTAAACACGTTATTCCGACAACGTCAATAATACGAGAGTTAAATCCGGGAAAACTGAAAACACAGACAATTCCAAGATGCAGAATCCACTTACAAGCATAACGTATGTCATTGCCAGTCCTCTGAAAATGTTCACACAAGACATTTCGTCCCTGCAAAAAAAAAAACCAAGTAATCGTAGGTGTCCGGCCTCAACTCATGATTGTAAGTCCTGTACTCATTCTCCTGCGAGGTCGGGTCTACATCTGGTCCTTGGATAACAGGATTAATTAGGTCCGGCGATAACAAAACAGTTTGAATGTGGTCGTCCGGATTCACCATCTCCTCAATTGTTGCCGGAAATACGTAGTTGAGGCAGAGGACCGTCCGGGAGAAAATAGTCGTGCAACCTCTTGTAAGGTGATTCAAACTCGCCGGGAATGTAATAACCCTGTTGGATAATAAACGATTTTGATCCAGGGCCATTCCAGATGTATGACACAAGATTTCCCGATGATTCTTGTGTCGAGAAAAACACAAAAGCATTGGACATGAGCTTCCGAGCCACAAAAGCATCCAGGATATTTGAGTATTCTTTTGCTTCGAAGACAACAGAGTCATCATCACAAACTGTATTGACGAACACCATGGATATATCGTCGAACCGATTCTTTGGTGCAAGTCCCAACCGTGATCTGGCATCAGCAAATTTCTGGTTTCCCCCCAGCTGTGTGTAATGGGACCTAAAGCTCGTGCATAGAATCGCCAGGGCATTCTGGTTATCCTCGAAGGTCTGCTTGCACGACAAGACATACTTCTTGAAGGCAGCAGTCATTGGTTGCGTCTCCATATTCATCTTCTGTTTGCTAACAATGTAGTCGTTCCCGAGCCTATCTCGAAATGTTTTAAACTCAGCTTTGTTGAAGTTGTATTTTTTTTTTAACATCACGCCACTCCTGTTTGGTATACGGTTCCGGGTTCTGTTTGCTCCTCCGAGGCCACCCTAAGACTTCCATTATATCGTCGATAATAAACCGTCAGGGATGCCTCGGCATGAGCCTGGTCACGTGAGCGCGTGAGCGCAACTGCGCTCACGCCATGTCACCTTGCGCAAATGCCACGTCACGGGGCTCACTCCACGTCATCACACGTGAAGGCCGCGTCACCACGCGCCCAGAAAGAAGTGGAGTGTATTCCCGCGGATTAGCACCCTTTACCGCGGAAACAAGCTGGACGACATAATAAAAGGCATTGAATAAAGGATGGATGAATGTACAGTTGGATGATAAATAGATGGATGAGTGTCAAAAATGAATGTAGATGGATGAATGAGGGATGGATAAGAGTAAAATGGATGAATGTATAATGGATGTTGAGTAATGACAAAAATTCATGACAGGAAGATGCATGACCAAATATTTTGACGAATGCACAACGTATATGAAATGAGTATGGAAGGTTTGTGGGATGGATTAAAGAGTACAGAGGATGAATGTACAATGGATGTTGTACAAAGGAAAAAATTCATGAATGGAGCACGCATGAATACAATGTAGATGAATGCACAATGGATATGAGAAGAGTCAGGGAGGTTTGTGAGATGGATTCATACATATTGCAATTTGAATGAAAGTTGATTCTGTGATTATTATTTGTTCTAAAGGAACAACTACGGTGGATGAAGGGGATTCAACGTTTTCCAGATAACATGAAAATGAATATTAAAAGAATACAGTTCAGTCTGACTCAGAGTCAGTACAATGTATCCCCGCTTCCTCTGCATCTAAGTCTAAGTATTTTAGAACACCGGATCCACGCTGGATACACCTAGGGCTGGCCACTAAAAAGTCAGGGGATAGAGACTCGGCCGCGTGAAGTGTCATTGCTTCGGCATAAACAGGAAGCAGAAAATTGGAAAGGGGGCTGTCGAAAACAGACTCGCCAGAAATGACTGTATCTCCTGAAGATCCACTGCTGCCTTTCCTGAAAGACATCCTGAAAAAGTCATTACTGCAACTTTGATGTTATCGAGAAATTGAGTATGACTCCCAAAGAGGGTTTAGCACTTACTCACATGAAAAGTCGTTGTCGACCTGCTTATCTTCGGGATCGTCATCATTTCGAATTTGAATCCGATCAGTCTGTGTGCCTGAAGTGGAGCCAGACAAAAGGGGGAGGAGCACTGTGTTGTAGAGGTCAGAATCACCCTCCATGCCAAAAAGGCTTCTTCCGCCTGCCTTGCATGCATGGTAAGTTGCTCCTGCACCAGACAGGAGAACATGAACAGTTTGGAGGGGGGGATTTAAGCAGATGAAACTGTTGAAAGAAAACCAATTCGGAAGGGAAAAAACGAACCTATGGACACAGAAAGATCGACCACCCGTGCAGAGCGGTGGCTGCATGACTCCAGCAGTATTTGCATGAACGCTGGGGACTTTTCCTTTGCACCTCTCCAGGGAATGCCATCTGGTCTCTTCAGAGTCTGACTGGACTGCATGAAGTTGTACAAAATGTCATCGACATGGGGCTCATAGGGGGGGTTGACGAAACAACCCTGGTCAGAAATCTCAAAGCTGCGGATGGATGATGGTGTCTTTGAGGTACGAATCCTCCGCAGGCAGATCGCCTCGAACATCCTCGTCTGCCAAAGATAGCAGGTTAGTGTGGTAAACACAATCTATAGTAGAAGTGTGTACATCGGCTATTCAGAACTCAGACACAAAAAAATCATGAATCAGTGATGATCGGTGTCGATCATAACACATTCTACTAGAGTGGAGCTGCAGAGAAAATTGAAACTCATGATCAAAGCACAAGCAGAAGGGAGATGGCATACCAGCTGACCAGGGAAACCCCCTTTCACAAGGTAGAGGCTGTTCACACAATTCCATGTGCGCAAAACTTCAAACCCTGAAGACTTGAGGTATGATGCCAATGCCCGACGACTATCATTGTCACATGACTGAAAAAGCAGAAGTGTTCCTACATCAGAGAGGAAGTTGTTACAGAACCCGAACACCCAACTCCAGTAGTTGTCCTCGAATTTGTTCCAGCCTGGCGTCTTGCCCTTTGGAAGAACTTCTGGCACAGCCTGGCCATCCGGGATGTCGAGAATGACAATGTCGGCCGCATAAGTTTTCTGCACACCGCACACGAAGGTGGGACCTGTGCTCACCTGCAACAGACATGTTTTTTATAAGAACAATGGCAAGATTGTTTTCAAAGAACAAGACTGAAATACTGCCAACGAAACTTTCAGAGAAAAGGAAAGAAACTGGAATTCTCACCAGATTGAGGAATGAGATTATATTGTCCCAGGTAGGGGATGGCACCCCAGTGTATCCTCTCTTTTGACTCTGCATCATCGAAAGCCAACCCTCATTAACAATTTTCATCTCTCCTGCTGAATCAGAACGGGAAGGGTGTGGCTTGGCATCGAACACGCACTGAAGAGTGCGGGTATATCTTCCAGCAGTAAAGTCCTGCCCACTCTCCATCTCCTTTTCATTCTCCTTCCCCTTGTCATTTTCCTTCTCTTTGGACTTGTCTTTGTCCTTTGGCTTTGCTGGTGAGATGGCTATGACATCAACAGCCTTGTCTTTTGGTTTGCGGCCCGCCTTCTTTCCCTTCTGCGGCGTTCCCTGAGCATCAGGCTCCTTGGCAGCCAATGTTGCTATGTTTCGTTGATACTCTTCGTCAGTCAAAGGCGCCAGCATCTCAGCGTTATTGTTCAAGTATTTCATATGCTGTTCTTGAAAGGTCGTGTGCTCAGGTGGGCAGTCAAGGTACCACCCGCAATCTCTGAAGTGAGAAGGACTCCAGTCCTTCAATATCCCTGCAGTATACATGGTTGGATTGTTTGTGGGGTCCGACCACATGTCAAGATAGTCGGGAATTCCGCTCAGGTGATTTCCTTCCATAAGCACATATTTCGTGTACCTGAAAAAAGGAGATAAATCCCAACCCACAAAAGCGCTCAGTGAGTAAGATGCAAGTAGAACAGAATGAAAAAAACATAGATTGAAATGGCTCTGAGAACTGCTCTAAGGACCTTTCAGGATCACACTACTGCTCCAGATATGAATGTCGTCAACGCCATTCAAAACATTCCATTCAATGATACTGTAAATACACCGTAATCCAGGTGAATGCAAATTATCGTTTAGGAATGACACAGACATAGAAGTGAATGTCGTCAACGACATTAACTAATGAAGCCTAATTATTACTTAAATGAAGCAAAATCACAGGATGGAAATCAAAAAATCGAGTAAGGAACCCTCCAGGAAAAGTCAATGCACATTCATAACAAACATATCACCGAGGACCTCACAACATCACTGTATGTGAATGGCGTCAACGTCATTCACAAAAATACCAAAAAGAAACCAATTACTTAGCTCCCAATCCATGTAAATTCAATTTGTCGCTGTTGAATAATACAGACACAGCAGTGAATGTCGTCAACGACATTCACTTTGGATTTCTCATAACAGATCAAGCCTCCAGATTCCTCGCAAGAGGCAAAAACAATGCAGAACAACTGAATGTCTGCATTGACATTCAGCAAAATGAAGTGAGGAACCCTCAATGTAACCTCTATGGACATTACAAAAATTTACATAACTCTGAGGACCTCTCAACAACTCCGTATGTGAATGTCGTCAACGCCATTCAGGGACATTATCAATTCTAATCAGGGACACTATAATTGCACCCTTAGATCCTAACCAGGTGAATTCATATACTCGCTTAAGAATGACTCAGACAAAGAAGTGAATGTCGTCAACGACATTCAATCTGGATCTAAGATTGCAATCCATATGAAGCCACATTTTTTCCCAAAAAAAACAGTAGAGTTTCAAGTATGACATTGCACCTGTACACAACTCGCATCATGGCCCACTCTCCTCCAACCTGACTGTCAAAGTCGTTGGACCGTAAAATGTTACCATCTTTGGAGAACTCCCGGAAAAAACAGTATCTCCAGGTGAGACCTCTCCACTTCCTTATGTATGCCTCCAATGACATTTGGGGGGCGGAAACAATCGAAATGTTCAGGTCCTTCAAAGTCTGATCCAGCACAATGACGGCGCGCTTTTCGAGCTGCAAATAGTTTATTTGTCAGAATTGCAAATAAGATACTCATCACATACTTGAAGAGAAGAAAACATTCGGAAGCATCGGATTCCCTCTCGTGTGACCGTTACACATAGTCGTTCCCTTATTAGTGCACATACCTGCAATTGGTGTACAGCTGTTCGTATTCAGTTATGGATGTCTGACGTGTGTCGGCCAAAAAAAACGACGTGTTCTTTATTAGAACGGTTTCAATATTTAAAAATAACAGCGAATCCCAGAAATTTTGGCGCAGTCTTACACAAATAAATGTAAATGAACGAGAGTTTGATGACAAATCTTGGAATATCATACACGGTCATCCTTGTTAAGCCAAACCCCACATTCGTTTCACATTTGGAACTTTCCAGGTGCGCATGATCATTGATTGTAGTATATAGATACATTTACTTAATCTGCAATCCCATTCTCAGATCCTGTGGCATGCTTCCAGGAAGTCGGCTTTGTTTTTGGGTTTATTGATGAGGTTCTGGTTAACGGTTTCACAGCTGCCGACACTGCACCTAGGGATACTCTGACCACTGGGCCCACAAGAAAAGTAATTAAAATGGACGGCTGCATATCTGGAAAGAATAACATAATATGCATAGTCGTTATCTGAGCTTCCTCCGCCATATTCTCTGCTCATTCTTCAACTGTGTTCTGGAGACATCAGTAAACCGATTTACACTAGATCTGCGATAGCAAGGTACAAACGTACGCGAGGAAGGAAGATGCCTTCCTCTGAAGCGGAGTTCTTCTCTGACGACAAACCAGTGCCGTTCTCCCAGGAAGTCCTTGACAATGGATTTGCAATTGTTTTGGAATATGTCTTGGCTACCCGTTTTCAGCTGCAGAATGGCTCCATCTTTTTGGAGAAAGAGGTGTACGATCTTAAAGGGAAGTTGTTGAAATATTCTTTCCAAAACCGTGATGAGACGGCTCATATCAGCCAGTGGAGAGTGCGTCCTGGTCGATACAGAGTACTTGGAGAGCCTCGGCGAAAGTCCCTTGGGTCATATGTGACGCCCGGGACTGCTGCTTCGGTCGTTGAAGACAAAGAGGGAGGTGGTGGTGAAAAAAGAACAAAGTCCTCCACTCCAATCGTTGAGCTTTCGGATTCGTCCGATGATGACATAAGTGAAATTCCAAATCCAGTCCTTCCTACTGTGGTTGGAGAAGCTGATGAAGAAGAGATTTGTAGTGTCATTCCAAAATTGCGGGCGATGGGAGGAATGGCTGGATTCAAAAGTGAGTTGCGGGGAATTGATTGGGAATCTTTGAAGCAGGTGCCTGTGAAGTTCTTGCCGGAGACTTTTGATGGCGATATCCTATTCGAGCTGCCTCCTCCTCCGCAAGTTGGAGGTGTAACAATCATGATGCATGGAATGGACAAGAAACACGACGGGCACCCGTGGTGCAGAACAAAAACATCCAATATTCAGAATGATGACAAGCTTGTTTTCAGGAGGACAGTTTGCAATGGACACCTTAGGTGTGATAATTTGAATTGCAGACACTTTTTCAGTCTGGGGTTCATAATCAAAGCGAATGGGAGGGTCTGGCGGAAAATCCATTTCAGCCTGGGACTGCCCCTCCACCGGCAAACACTTTCGTCTGCAAATTCTGCAAACTTGTGCCATCCTGTTTGGCGCTCTGCGGAGCAAGAATGTACTATGTTGTCCACCGTTTGAATACAATGACGAGAGCTTGTGTGCATTTTGGATTCCATAACCATCCTGTCTCGAAGGGGGATTACAGGGAGAGTGTTGAGACAGTATCGAGGTTGATCAAACAGGAGTTCGGGAGAAACCCATCCGCAACAACATCTGCAATTGCTCTTGGCGCAAGCAAGTCCTTCTTGGAAACCCATATTTTGAGTGAAGGAGATTCTGTGGGGACTAAACTTGACGGTGCAGCATTGGACCTGGTCGTGGATCATTTCTCCACTTTAAGTTCACCTAACATTCGGCATCAGATCAATGCATTGAGAATGGGCTCTGGGATCAGAGGCTATATAGACAATATTTTGGAATTGAAACGAGTGAGCAAGTACGATTACATCCAGGACAATGTATTCCCAGGTCAAGGTGCCATCAAAGTTTTTCTTTTCAAAATGTCGACTGTTGGGGAGGGCAGTGGGGTTAGCCTCGTGAAGCGGATGCAGAAGACTGGGGACTTGCAGAACTGTTTTCTTATGTTTGATCATGTGAAACGAGTGAAGGATTGGACGACAATGGCTTGTCATGTCCACGATCCAGTGTACCAACGAGTTATGACAATTGCAGTTTGTGACATGCAATCCGAGGATACGGAATCCCAGAAGCTCATGTGGAATTCCCTGATACGTGTCATGGGCTGCCATGGGTGCCATCTCCAAATTTCGCAGGTTTCATGGCGGACAGTGCTCAAGCAAATTTCAATGCTGTTCGTATTGTCTTCGGATCGGGCGACCCAAAAGTGCCTATGCCAGGAAGAGAGCATACATGTCTATTCCATTGGACACAATCTCTGGAAAAACATACAAAGTCGGACATCAAACCAGAGATGCAGACTCAGCACCGTAAATTGTGCAAAGAGTACAAAGATGCTAGAACAATGAAGGAGGCGGACACTTTGTTCCAGACAATTCGTGCATGGTGGTTCTCTTCTGGAGCTGCATCACTTGAGAGTATGAGAGCATTGGAAGATTGGCTGGCGTTTTGGCACTTCCGGTATAGACAGTGGGGAGCAGCCATGACAATGGTACGAGGCTTCTATTTCATGCTTTATTCATACATTTGCTTTCCATATTTTTGACTCATTGCTTTCTTTATGTTGTTTCCTGTGCACTGTTCTGAAGTGTGGTTATCCTCTTTGCAGAACATATCCATTGAGGAAATGGCGGACATGCCATCTTGCAATTTGGCAGAAACTGTGCACAACGCATTGTTGCAGCAGTCTGGGAAACGAGGTCGGGATTTGTATGTGGCAACAACAGATGATTTGATACGTGTCTTGCAACAACAAACCCGATACCGTGATTTCTTACGAGGTGGGGTTGGTGGCAAGGGTCCAGACAAATGGGAGTTGATGTTGCGTGCTGCAAACAGATCTGGGGATCCAATCAAGATAGCACGGGCGGTGAGCATGTATGCCCAGGGAACGCCACTTGTTTCTAGAGTTCCACATCTTGAAGGGGAGGAGAGATTCGGCTCCTGTAAGAGGAAATTGAACACTCCACCTGGTTCGGATTCAGATTCCCACAGGGCAGACCGTGATAACTTCTTGAAGCCTCGTGTTCCCCTGCATGACAACTCCATGTCCGGAACCTCCATTGTGGAGGAACCTCCAACACGACGGCAAGCTCCAGCATCAAACAGTGCCACTGAAATGGTGTAGGAGAGAAACAACCCCCTTGATGTGCTTGAGTCCGCATGCCCCGACCACGTTTGGCACATAGAACGCACAAGTGTAGGGTCTCGTGTGAAATGTACAGCGATCAAGGCAACTAATTTCGAGAAGTGCACTTCATCTATATCCAGAGGTGGTGTCCGAACTCCTGCTCCGACTTTTCACGGGCTTGATGCGTCCATACGGTCAACTAGAAGCCAAGAACCACAAGTTCTGGTTCTGCGCAGATGATTGTGCCAGATGTATGCATGGAACTGTGCGTCCTTCCGTAGTGATGAAGCCAACTCCTCCAACCGTTTGGCCCGTGAAGGTGGGAACACATCTCAGCTTTCAGGAGATTGAAATGCTGGAGGAGGCAGGTTTTTCCCTTGCAAGACAACCCCAACTCCATGCATGTGCTACTACTTCTGCGTCCTCCCGGGTCCCCCTGGCAAATCCTGACTTGTGGCCAACCAAACGAGATGGAAAGCCCTCCAACCGCTGAACACTTTGGCAAAGTGGAGTCCGCAAGAATGCTCCAAGCTCGTGTTGGAAGCACCACGGAAGTACCCGATTCAGGATATGGTCGGGTATTCACAATCATCACTTCCACATCTGCTGTTCATGACAGGACCTACGACATCACGGTTTCCAATTTCCCCAATTGCACATGTCCTGATTTTGTGAATATGCTATCAACCAGTTTGGGCAAGAGAGGTAAATTCATACCCTGCAAACATTTGTATTTCATATTTTTGAGGAGGATGGTTTGCGATCCCAAACGTGACAACTTCATTCACCAGGCCACTATGAGTTTCAACGAGGTCGATACTCTTTTGCAGCGGGATACAACACATGGGTAGCATGAACTATGTAATGTGGTATGTGGATGACCATGATTTGAAATGTGTAATTCACATCAATTCGTCGGCTGTGCAATGATATGTCCTCCAACTATACGGAGTGAGCTCTGAGTGACAACTTTTAGGTAGTGCACATTTGTCATTGCACCGTTCGAAGTCTACATGTCTTGCTGTCGCTATGCACTACAATCATCTTTTGAAGATGATCCTAACTCTCATTGTTATTTGAGGAGGGAGGAAGGTCTTCCCGTGGCAGCCTTTATGGCGCACACTTTGTGAGGATATTTTGTCGTCCTCGTAATTGTAAAAGTGAAACAAGCATTTGTAATTGCACAATGTTGGATGCTGCAATTGTAGGCCTCAATGCTCGTCTTGATTCTATTTAGGCAAGATTCCCTGCATTAATTCCACGGTCATAGGACCATCCACGGTTATAGGCAGCGCACGTTAATGGTGACGTGGCAGATGACGGACAGTGCCATGTCATCATTTACCGCCACATCAGCATGCTGACATGACTTTCACGCCACGTCAGCGTGTGTGCAGGCTCACGCCACGTCAGCTGGCGTGAGCGTACGCTCACGCCACATCACTCCTGCGTGAGCGTACGCTCGCACGCTCACGCGCAACGCTCACGCCATTGCGTCGTTGATAAACCGTCGCAATTTCATTTGGTCAATGTACGTGCTCATTTTGTTTTTGGATTTGTCCGCGCCCTTGAATTTCGTTCCCCGAATGCAAATGTCTCTGTTTAGGATTTTCTCCGCCACTCTTTTCAACTGCCTGCTATTAAGTCCTTGCAGTTTCGCGATAGCGGTTTTATTCAGCGGTAGCTGTTCACCCTTGCACTTAATCCCAAAAATATCAATAAGCTTCCCTTGTTCCCACTGTTTGAAAACCTCCTCCCACAGGTTCCATACATCTTTGTCACAGAGAACCAGAACCATGGCCTCCTTCACGCTACCCATCTCCAGTATGAGTTGACATGCTTGCATAAATTCCTACGAAAATTATCAGGGCTAAAGTTAAACATTTCATTCGATATTTGATATTAATTTTGAGATGAAACAATAGTCACAACTATCTTGTCAATTATACTATACACCAAGTGATGATTCGATTGTCAATTCATCTCCGTCCATCTTGTTGTGCCTTGTAATTTGAAGCTCTTTCTGTAGTGTCTCCTGCTTCGGAATGCGGTTCAAATTTGTCCAATCTATTCATGTTCTCCACCAAGAACAGTTCCAAGAGTGTACCTAGAAAATCCTTGAAAAACCCAATGAGCATGAAAAGTTTTGGAAGCGTTCTCCGCAACATCACGTTTTCATGATCATATGATGTTTCAAGTATTTTTGCGGCACATTTGCGGAACTGTTACAGGTGGAGAACATAAATAGATTGGGAAAATAAGAGCTGGACAAGCACCTCATTACCAAATAAGACACATTACAAAAGACCCCATTATGTCGAATTTCCGAATGCTGAACCATCCCGCTCGTTCATTGTAGCACCCTCCCTTATGAAGCTATTTTTGTAGTGTCTCCTGCTTCGTAATGTGGTCTCCGTTCGTCACATTAAATCCGAGCTTGAAAATATTTTGGTTCTCTAGCAAAAAGAACGGAAAACACAATGAATCATTTACCTTCCATTGTCTAGTCTCCGACTTCGTTGTGTGATCGTTGTACTTTTTCGGCCTCCCCCTCAGTTCAAAGAAATTTCGGGCATGTGCAACTTTCTCGGCAAATGTTGTGTCAAATTTTTGCGCTTTTTTCGGGTCGTTTAGGAGCTTAGATAGCTTCACGAGCCTCATCAGATCCTTTGACCATATAATCTTTGAGGGCCAGTCAGTGTAGTACTTCTTAAGATTGTCGTCGTCTACGTCTTGCACAAGTTCCTGCGACAGAATTGAATAAGGTCAGAAATGTTATCGACCTAACAAGCATGTTGTTTAAAGTTCATGAACCTCCACTGTCCAGTGGAGGTTCATGTTGTTACAAAAATTGGATTTTGTCGGGAAATTTACCTTGGCAGCAATGATCGTGTGTTGTCCACCGATGACGAAAAATCTGGAATTTTCCACCTCCTTCCAGTTTCGAGGTTTCGAACTAGAAACCTCCATAGGCTTCTCGGGGTTTGCGGGAATCAAATAAACTGGATGTTTGGAGTCAAACACCCGGAGCTGGTAAAGACGCGCTTTGACTTCGTCTTTGTGCTTCACATTTAGGGGCCTATACACCATATCGCTGAGAGCAAGCTCCATCATGGAAACTTTGACGTCCTGGGTCGCCTCAAACCCAAAAGGAAACATGTCCTTATAGTCTTGCTCTAGCCTCTCCAGCATCTTCTCACACTTGTCTTTGTCGAATATGTCTGCAGCCTTGGGTTTCTTGGTATCTGTCATGAACGCAGGATCCATCTCCTCCTTTTGTTTCTTCTTTCCCCCTGATGTATCGGCTTCATTGTCATCACCACCGGCGTCAATGGATTTATGTTTTCCCTTCTTTGGCTTAGCTCTTGCAGCCTCCTCCTCCCGCATCTTTGCAATCTCCTTACCCTTTAAGTAAAGCACATCCAAGAAAATACCCCAAGCCATGCAAAAACCTTCATCTGTAAATTGAGTACCCTCGTCGCAATATGTGAACCCCGCCCGAATGAACTCTCTCATCATGGCCTTCCTTAGAATTCGTAGCTCCAGTTTGAAGCCAATCGTTCTGGGAAATCTATCATCTTCCATCATGAACATTACCAACATCGGAAATTCCACATCCATCTCCAGCTCTACGTCGACCACATCTGCATATTTGAGCTCGGCGACCTCTGCACTAATCTTGTATTGGAACCGGAACTTATGGTCCGGAGGTGTGCCAATGGGTACAATGCCCCATTCTGTGATCTCCGGGTTCAGCTCAAAAATTGCCAAGTGATCATTCTTGAAATTCGGAGATTTTCGAGAAACAAATGAATCACATATAGGTTTGCACATTCCAACAATACAATCCCTCGGGATAATGTTGTTGTCCACAGAACAAACCACCTCGGTCCTCAGACACATATCATGACAACCATACAAGATTCCCAGGACAGTAACCTCCATTGTCAAGTGGAGGTTCAACAATTCATACGCTCATAGCTGACAGATAAAAGAGTTCAATTCAGGAGGAAAAAACGATTTCACTTATAAGAAGAATAATACATTTATTCAGAGAAGGCTTGTCTCGCCATTCTATACATCATGCGGTCTCAAAATTGTTCCTATAACGAATATATAATTTCTACAAGAAATCGATATTCTTTTGTAAGATGAGTTTGATCTTTTCATTTTCTTGTATCTACAATAACTACAGGAGGCTCTCTCGAATCGTCCTCAAGGTTTCAGGGGAGTACTCTCTAGGTGTATATGTCGGAGAATCTCCAGAGATGTATTCTGGAGAATCTCCAGGGACGTACTGAGGAGAATCTGCAGGACATATTTTGGAGAATTTACAAGGACTGCATACTGAGGAGAGTGAGGACTGTATCCTGGAGAGGACGGAAGGACGGATCCCGGGTACTGTTCACTATCTCCTACAGAAATGTCATTATCTGAATCAGACTGAAGATTACACTCATCACTTTCATCTTTCTCTTCCTCTGTTTCTTCCGTTGTCTCCCGTCGAATAAGTCCCTCGAACATTGATTCGTCAGTGCCCGGATTTATGAAGGTTCGCACGTCAGAGCCCACATCTGATATTTGATTCTCAGATCTCTTCTTGAAGGTTTTTGTTTTCGATACAACCAGTGATTCGTCTTGGTTTTCTGCTTCGTTGATGCTTACTGGATTATGTCTCCTTGGCCTCTTACAGATGTCGACGACGATCTCAGAACCATCTTTGGCCACCGTATGCACTCCTACGCCCATTCTTTTTATACTGACAGAACAAAAAATTAACGCAGGGGAGGAACCTACATAAGTCTATCTCAATACATCCTTATGTTGTGCCTTGGCATAGTAACACGCAGGAACCTCCACTGGGCAGGCGAGGTTCGTGTGGTTGGTCCTGTTCATTCCCATTTGCAAGGGAAGGTAAGGGTTTAGACGTAACAATGGCGTAAGGTTTTGTTTAGGGTTCCCGGCGAGGGTTTAGGGTTTGGGTTGAAGGCAGAAATGGTGAGCATATATGTCGGAAGACTTGCACTCGCTACAACTTAGTGTATGTTAGTATGATACAAAATGAAAATTCCGTTACATTGAAGAGATTTGGATAACCAAAATGGTTATAATTATGATATGGATAGTTGATTCTCATTTGCAAAGGGAAGGGAAAGGGTTCTGGGGTATTGGGTTAAGGGTAAATGTTTAGGGTTTTCTAGTAAGGGTTTAGGGTAAGGGTTTAGGGTTTTTGTTTAAGTTACAAAATAGACAAACACTAAGTCTTATGGAAAACTCCATACTTCACTAGAACTTAGTGTTGTTTGTAGGGTACTAGTAAGCAAAAAAAAAATGAAGAACCTAATATTATGGACAAGTATTTAAATGAAAAACTTGTCGTTGGAACCTGGACCTAGTATTAAGATGTAACATAGAAAGCAAACTGTAACATGCCTAAATACATGTCAATCCAAAACAAAGAAAAAAGCTAGCGCAAATGTGAAGGGAGAAGACATTTCAATAACCATAATGGTTATGGTTATGGCTATGGTTATGTTTATGGCTATGGTTATGGTATGAATAGATTTGGAAAGAAAATGGCATTATATAACGACTTATCTCATGGGAGAAAATGGATCTGAAGAAAACATGAGAGAGGATAAAAAGTCAACCACCAAATAAAAACTATGAGAAATAAAAATTGAATTTGAACAACGAAAAATGACATATGAAATTTCCTCTTAAACTAGGGCTAAAGATGAGAAGTATGAAAATGAAATGAAATGAAAATTTGGTGCAGAAAAGTCGTAGAGCTTAGAGGGAAAATGGAGGAAAACCTTTGAGGGGAGGGCTTCTCAGAGTAACAGCGGTAGCGGCAGTGCAGGTTCGGAGGCAGGTGGAAGGCAGCCATCATAGAAAAAACTTGAGGACTGACAAATTGAAAAACTGTATGTCAACAACGATTGAGTAAGGCTCCTCCTAGCGGGAGACTTCAGTGGGAGAATTGGTTATGTGAAAAGCAAGTCCAATGTTTCAGAGAAGGACTGGAAATGGACTATTTTCTTCCGTTGTTAAAAACCTCTTTGACCGAATTTGAAGACTCCAGTGGTCGTGCCCGCCCATTTTGTTCTTGTGATCTATATGTTATGTAGGCAAAACTCCCCCACAGGGTCATCTTTGTTGACCAGGACGTATAGCAGACCAACATCTATCAAACCAGAAACAAAGGACGAGAACGTCCACTGGACACTCGAGGTTCAGTGCGACATAAGAAGATAACAAAAATGATCCCCCAACGCAAACAAGAAGGGTCATATAGAGAAGAAAAATTTATTTCTTAAATCGAAGTACTGGAGTTGACCTCAACAATATTTCTTTGCTCTGGAACTCGCTCGCACGACTCGTTTTCTGACTGACAATTAGCCTCCTCCAAATTAGCGCGCGCCTTCACTGCTTCGGTGGCAGTAATTCTCTTAATGCTATTCCTTGTTGTATTTTTTCGTGGAGGCATTGTCCACACAACATTGTTCACGTGGATCCATTGAGAAGGATCTGACGAGTTATACTCCCAAAGTTTTGATCAACAGTCCCTGTACCTTTCTAAGTCTGTTGGGTTAGTCGCTCACACCTCGGGCCACAGTAAGGTTCTAGGATTTCATCCTCTTCATCCACATCTGGCAATATATGTGGATGGATTCCATCTCTGTGATGATTCCTGGACCAATTTGTTTTCGGCCAGAATCCCTCAAGAAGCTGAATACGGTCGGGAGCTTCTGGAATTGGCTTATCCAGCTCGGCGAGAATGTTTCCCCAGTATTGGTCGTATTGTTCCATTCGACCTCTGTAATGATCGTCAAGCATCATTCATTTCGTCCAAAAATCCCTGTATTTTTTTATTTCATTCTTAATGAATGACTGTTTTTCGGAGGAGTCGTCCTCGACTCCCCAGATAGGTCTCCTTGGAACGGCGTCTGGGTCTCCTTCAGGGAGCTTCGGAGTCCTGTCAGGATTGGACTTCCACATCTTCACGCTATTGTTTGTTGGAAGCCAATCCGAATCAGTAGCGGACTTCTTGTACTTCATGACGGGCCAGCCCTCCGCATCCTTAAAAAAACGGAATACGTGCATCTCCGAAATCCCGACCAACGCCTCCTTTCCATCCAAAATACAGCCCTAGACAAAATTCTTGAAGTCAGGAACCTCCTAAATAATCTGTGGAATGAACTGCAGATCTTGCGAGGTCATAAAAGACCTCATCAAATCAGAAAGAATGTAGGTGCTTCGTTCCTTCAGCTTCTTCGATAGGTAGCTGAAGAACCCGTCGATGTCCTCATGGGTGTGTCCGACCATTAGGAACCCTAGCTGGATTTCTTCAAAAACATCTTTGCCAGTCAGGAGGGATAGAAAAGCAAGCATCCATCTGTTCTTATTGTCCTTCGCAGAGTTGTCCACTTGCAAGTACAGTCTTCTCGGAAGTGGACGAGCACCACGTTTGTCTTCCGGCCTGCAGGGTTTAAGAGCATCCAAACATCTCGATTTACCTCTTAAAAGTGATTCGAAAAACTCGTTTTGAAGTCAGTAATCGAAAATGTTCCTGGACTCGCGACAGGTTCGCTTCTCCAGCTGGCGCAGGCAACGTGCCAAAGAACCAATTGTAAAGTTTGAATTTCCCTTCCAGAACTCAAGATAATACTGTCCATAAGCTCCATCACCGTGTCCGTGCGTGACTATTCCTGTTAGTGAAACTGGAAGCTGACCCAATCCAGAAATCATCTTATTTGGAGTCTGTAGCCTTGGAACAACTGTTTTTCTATGATCCATTTTGTTGTGAATAATACAGAGAAACTCCTCCGGAATCATAACAGACTCATTCCTCCAGCTATGGTACAGTCTTCTGCACGACTCTTGGTGCCTCAAATGTTTATCAAGCGCTCGTTTGTGTGTCATCTGTTCTGCACTTCTCTTGACAGACTTTCTGATCAGGTCCTTGAACATCTCACACTCCGTGCACTTCGCAAATGTACTCCCAGTTTTACGAACCTCCACGTTAGGAAATATCCGACTCCGGATGCGGCTAACAGCCGACTGCAAGACTCCTTCCAACCCGAAAAGTTTGTTGGTCTATTACAATAAGGCAGGGTCAGGAAAAGAACGTCCACTGGACAATGGAGGTTACTGAAGCTAGAACCACAGTCGAAAGACACAAAATTGAAGGGAGGATCATCCACATTGAATCAGAAAAATCTTCCAGGAAAGAAATTGAAAAATGGAGATTTCATACCTCGTTGGACTCGTCTCGTATTCGCTTCCAGTTCATTTCAGGTGGTAAGACTCTCAAAGTATCCCTCCTTCCCTCCCCAATGCATCTTGTCTTATGGGGCATGAGGTCAGTATTTCCGTTGACAATGGACATAATATTACCCTTTGCCTGAAGCGTCATTGGGCGTGGCCTCTTCACTCCACGGTTCCCATGGAGACTTGACAACCAACCCTGTTTACTCAACTTTTTGTACTCCATGTATGTGGACCTGCCAATTCCATGAATTATCCACCAAGCAGTCTCACATACATCCACACCCTCAATCGTAACGTATGCCCTGCGAGAGGTCCCTTCCAGCATGTGAAGTCGTTTCGAAACATTCAGTCCGTGTTCTCTCCTTTCATTGAAAGTGGATCCCCAAAACGAAGTACGGATAGCCAAGATTTTTCGCCAATCGAAATATTGACAGCAGTGAAGTCTGCAGCAAGGTTTGCTGCTCACGAACCGGACTTCCTCTAGAGTAAGATTCTTCATTCTTTTTTTGGAGTGTTCCAACTCTCGATCCCTCTTCTTTCTCGTAAAATGCCGATATGCCGCTTTCTTCACACCTGCCTCGTGATCTTCGTACAAGATACTGTCAGAGGATCTAATAAAATTCTCCAGATCATTTGAGAGTAGTCTCCCACTTTCCAAAAGTCGTGTTTTTGTTAAAGGCCATTTTACAAGAGACATCAAAAATCCAAAACCTCCAGAAAGTATTCTGGTGACAAGAACTCCAACATCGTCCTCTCCCAGTTTGTCATTGAGGATCACCTCGTCCGGAATGCAGGCTTGAATCCTCCCCTCAAACAGTGCACCCCCATCATCACCCAACAGTACGCACTGCAAGTTTCTCCAGCTGTTTCTTCCGAGTTCTCCGCTCGGATTCCCGGAACTCTTCGATGGTCTGTGGTTTGATTCATCCTCGTCGACGTCAGAATTCTCGACAGTATCTCTTGTCTCCGGCATAAAATCAGGATTCATGTCAGGCCTTGATACTCGTTATTCTCCGCAAGAACTTCGCCAACATTCTACATCACCGGGGTCCCAATGGCCTCCTTCAGGTGTCAACATCCATATGTCCATAAGGAAGAGGATATAATGAGTGTGCTTCATCACATGATATGAGAACCACTGAAATGGAGACATTAAGGCAGGCCCTAGTGGCTACTGGAGATGAGGACCCGGGAAGAGTAAGAAACACTCTTTGACTCGTCTCTAAGATCATGATCACCGGAACCTCCACTGCACACGCGAGGTTCAAGAAACTGGAAACCCCTCCATGACGACCTTACTGACAGTAATAAGCAGTATGAGTGAAGACTATATTCAGAGATGAATAAATTCAATAAAAAAAAATACACTCGTGTATGAACGTTTCAGAGAAGTAGAATAGAAATGGAATTGTTGTTTGGTCTGGAACATGTCATTTGAAGATTGTGTCTAATTATATAACCTCCACTGTACAGTGGAAGTTAGATGAGATACAGATAAAAAAGTCGGACGAATGAATATTAGTGGATGAACATGATTATGTGGATGAATAATTGTAATGACGGATGGATGTGAGCATTGACGCGACTGTCCAGTGGAGGTCCACGACTTGAGGTATAACAAAATACAGAAATCGGAGAGTATTGGACTGTAATTTCTAAACATGCAGATGACAAATAAGTAGATTTTCCTGTAGAGTATCGAAAACACATAGATGTCTTAACATTTTCTACGGGTGAAAATGCAGTTCACACGAGAGATTATGGAAATTCAGAGAGTTACACCTGCGATGGCCACAGAGGTACATGATGCTCAGAGAGGTGCAGTATGGGAAGCGAGGTGGGAGATGACCAGAGAGGTGCGGGAAACACAATCTGCAAGTGAGAGGTATAGAGATAGAAGTTTGAACAGTTTGCACTTAGACCTTATATAGAGGTGGAAACCAAGTTGCCCGCTGGAACTCCTCCAATGGGATAGTGCAATACATTGTCTCGCGGATCGATTTCCGTCGCCGTTGATATCCGATATGGCCACAATCGAACGGTTCTGGATGGTGCAGGAGTGCACTCTTTGACCGATTTCGGAAAAGAGTGTCCTTTACTGGTAGATCCCTATGTAACAATTATGATGCCTGAAAGATAACGGCCGATAACGGTGGTTCAATGGTTTTGCACTCGTGCTTATAAAGCAGTACGTATTTCGCATTCAATGCTGTCCAAGTGGATGATGGCCTAACGCCGATGACAAGCGTTTCATGAAATCGTGCAGCTATGACACTCGGCCGAGAATGCGGCAGGTGTAAATGAGTGACAGAGGAAATATTCCAAGCCTTAATCCGCCGAATGTAGACATGGTCAGGAGCAATAATTCCCAGCGGAAAAACGCCGCAAGAGGATCTGACTTGTACATTTCTTTTATCGTCACGTGTGGGGTGTGGGAAATATCCCGCGGGGTTATAATTGATGATCATGTACAAGGGATCATTAACGTCATATTTTCTCGTTCATTCATCTGTTTTTTCATTTCATCTAGTCATTCGTAAAATGGATGGATAGAATGGAAATGATGAATTGGATGATATTTGCATGGATGTTGGATGGAACATGCGCGACCGTTCGATTTCGAAAGGACGCGATGGTTCAGATCCTTTGCGACGGCACCATATAAGGGGTGTGGTCGTTCAGCCCACCCTTTCGCCACTCCATTGTGTACGCGGAAGCGCTGCGGAAGTGGTAAGACCGACTAACGCTAGAAAAGAGAGAGTTTTGAAGAGGGGAGAGCATGAAGAGCAAAGACCGTGTTGTGCAGGGTGCCGTGAGAGCTAAGAGAAGAGAGCGTGCAGTTCAGTGGAGGAAATGAAGCAGACAGCGGATTCAAGTGCAGACAGGAGACGGGAAGGAAGCAGAGCGTAAGGGAGAGCGGAGCGGTGGAAGCTTAAGGGTTAGGCGTTTCAGGTCAGCAACAGGGGCACCGAAATGGCTCACGCATCTAGCAGGTAATGTTCTCGTTTACACATGTGGTTTGATGTCATTTTCTCTTGCTCGCTTGTCATTATCTCATTCTCTCTTTTGTTCTGTTTGTTGATTTTCTTTTCTTTTTGTTTTGTTGTTGCTTTTGTTGGTCAGCATTGCCCACGTCGCTGTTGGTTTGCTTTTCTTTCTCACTCGCTTTCGTTCCAGAGGTTATAGAGCACCATTTGATTCTTGCATGTCACGTATCGTGAGTGTGCTGTCTTGTCTGATGCGGAGTATCTCTTTTCAATTCATGTGGTTCCAAAGCTGTTTTAATTAGTTTGAATTGATTAAAGCTGTTTAGGTGTTTCAATGAATTGCTGCTTCTCTGCTGGTGGTTTGTATGGTGGTTTGTATGGTGGTTGGTATGGGTGGTTTGTGATCCTGGTTTACTGGTGCTGCTGGATTATTAGGGTTATGGATTAGGGTTATGGCGGGTTAGGATCATGGTTTTTAGCGATTGTTTTTCCAAATTTCCGATATTTCATAACAGGTTTTTCTTCGGGGCTAGGCTACTCTAGTAGACTAGTCTCCGTAGACCACTAGACCTCTAGTAGACCATAACCATATGTATCTTAATACCAGGTTCCAAGGACGAATCCTCAATCTAAATACTTCTCCGGCCCAATGACTCTTCCATAATATTTGTTTCTCCATTTTTTTTTTAATTTTTTATCCTTCTAACACACACCAAGTTCTAGCGACTATGAGTCTTCCATATTTGTTTGTCCAATAGTGTTCTTAAACCCAAACCGAAAACCCTACCTTTACCATCACCCCTAAACCATTAATCTTACCATAAACCAATAACTTTAGTGTACTACCCTAGTTACACTCCAAACCTTATTGTATTACCATGTTACATCTTCTCAATGTTTCATGCTCTTTTAATATTTTCTTTAGTTGGATAAGGTATGATAGAATGATTACAGGGATATCAAATTCCTCAACCATTTCTTAATTCTACCGAGTGTGAGTCCATCATATTTGTTTGTCTTTTTGTACCCTAAATCCAAATCCTAAACCCTTACCCTTACTGTAAACCCAAACCTTATTACACTTCTCTCTAGTTACACCCCAAACCTTATTGTACTACCCTAGTACCTCTTCCGAATGTTTCATGCTATTTTAATATTTTACTGCCCTTGTCACATCCAAAACATGATTCATTCCAATGGCGTGGTTAGTGAACATTGTGTTTCATATGAAGATTCAATCAATAAAATTACTAGCAAGTTGTATCGAGTATGGTATAATACGAGTTTGGCCCATGTTCGATGCGACCCATTTGTTTATCATGATGATCTGCAATGGAATATTACTTTATTCGACTTCCAAGTGGACGTTCAATGAATTGTTCAATACTGCTACTTCACATTGAGCACTTCAATGTCAAATGGACCTCTTCTATGACACATTTTGAAACAAGTATGACATTACCTGAAATTTCACAAAGTTCAATCACACATTACACCATGATATTATTAATATTTCAATTAAATTTAATACAAATATATATTAAGTTTAGTCCGGATTTAAGCCAAAAGTCCAGAATTAATTAAAATAGGGTTTGGAATATGAATATAAGAATATGTCAACTGATTTTCCCTAGATAAGCCATGTTTTCGGGGCAAAGTAATGACTTGTGACGTTGTTTTCTTTTTTTGTCGTCTCCTAAGAGAATGTCAATCTTGATAAAGAGCCAATCTTTGAACATGTGTTCAATGACAATGTAGTATCATGATATCACAAAGAATTTCATAACTCCGAATAAAAATAATACGAAGGTTTAGGTGCTGACACAAGCTCCAAAAACGATGTACTTTGACATAAATAGTTGGGAGAGTGAAATTTTCTAATTCGAGCATAAAACTTTTAGGCTGGAGGATAGGAGTGAAAAACGTCCAGACCGTCCTCCTCCTCCTCCGTTTGGAGGTTTTGGACCATTCGGACCTGGCGATCCCGACTCATTTCTCGGGGGCGGTCCAGGATTTCCCGGTGGGCCTCCTCTTCCTCCAGAAGCTGTGGCATGGGCAAGTGGGTATGGTAATCTGACGTACTTCGACGCTAAATATCCATTCTGGCATCTTCCTCCGTTTGGAAGTTATGGACATTTAGGAGGTGATCCCTTTTTGTTTCCCGGCGGCAGCGGTCTAGGATTTCCCAGGGGTGGCTTTGCAGGATATCCCAGTGGTGGCGTTCCAGGATTTTCCGGTGGTGACGTTCCAAGATTTCCTGGTGTGCCTCCTCCAGAAGCTGTGGCATGGGCAAGTGGATATAGTAATCTGAAGTACTTTGACGCTAAACATCCATTTTTGGCATCTTCCTCCGTTTGGAATTATGGACATTTCGGAGGTGATCAAGGTCATTGGTGAGTACCTTGAGGGCTACAAAGATGAGAGGCGGCAGAGTATATTGTAGCCTATTAGGACCTCTTTGACCATAGTGTTTCCTTGTAGTGCTCATTTGAAATTTGTACATAACATACATATCGATGTAACATAAGGTACCAGACCAAGATAATCCAACAATTAAGAGATCATGGGCCTCATAACTGAAACGAGAGCTCTGGAAATGGGGATTTGGCTAATCTTTTGGCTGTCAATCTCTCTATAGGTGTAGCCATCGGAATCAAGTTTTAACTATGAAAGATGTACTAAGCCTTAGGACAAAAGCTATACACATACACACTTACATTGTTTGCACTCAGAGTCTCCAACAATCATTAGCCCCACTCACTTTCTCTTCCAATCAAGCACTCTACAATACCTGTGATGTCATCATATGCACAGTAAACAAAGTAGACAATTCTTGGGTACGGAGACTTGAATCTTACAACAAAACTTTGAATATGAAAGGTATGGAACTAAACAAAACTTTACAATATGATGGATGGAGCAAGTTCTCAAATCCAACCAGTGACTTTTGATATGACCTTTTCAGAGCTGAAAGAGTGGCTAATTTTTTTGTTAGATGCAGAGGCTTATGTTGAAAGTTTAGATGACGAGACGTAACTATATGTGTTCCCAATGGAATGTTTTGGGCCTTTAGACCCTTGTTCTAACGAGGTTAATGTTAGATAGAGCTTTGAGACTTTGTTGTTCCCAACTGTCAACAAATTTGACGCATAGATATTCGTTTAGTTACATATCCGGGAGTAGTGGTCATAGCTATAGTTTTTCACATATGATCATTTTGGACACCCTTGCTCCTTAAGAACAAGGAGATAGGAAGAAACTTTCTGCAAGGGTCTATGGGAATGATGAGGCGAAAGACCCATGACAGTGAGCGCTGTTGATATTGCAACAACTTGATATATCAATGGGTGATCCTAATTAACAAATCAAAAAAATGGTGGAAGTGGTTCAACAAATGTTCGGACATATAGTCTTAGATGAAACAACGTATAATTCACGAAGAACTGCAATTGGATGGTCTTCTTCGGACGAGCAATAGATGTTTTAGAATTTTTACATGTCATATCTATTGTGAAGGCCCCAATCCAAGAATATCTATTTGTTTTGATTCACACTTATAATGATAGAGCTGTGAAGTAGTATTTATATATTCACTGGAGGTAATTTCAGAATGTAACCAGCTGTTCGGGTGATTGGAATACGTTCTCTCTTTAGAAACCGTTCACAATTCTATCATTATAAGCGTAAATCAAAACAAATAGATATGTCGCCCTGGATTGGGGCCTTTACAATAGATATCATAAATAAAATTCTAAAGTTGTGTCCAAAACATCGACTATTGCTTGTCCAAAAAAGACAATCTGATTGTAGTACAGCATAATATTATAATATATAACATATATTATAACATATTATAACATATATCATAAAATATATAATACAGCATTATTAGCAAAAACAAAATGTAACATTTTTTATTTTCAACCAAAAACAAATTTATTATAATTTATTACGGTATATCATTATCATATAATTTGATATTGAAAACAATACAGCAATTCAATTATCAAATTGAGTATATAGATATTGACGAGCAATGATTGCAATTTGAATTTAAAACTGTCATCCGATACAAACTTGACCTTGGCGTTTGCCAAACGGTCATCTGGCTGTGCAGCCCGGGAAACAAATTTCCTTGGGGCTGGTGATGTTGTTCTGCCCTGTCTGCCCCTTCCTTTGAACCTCTCCACACTGGCAACGTTTGGAAGGCATTGTAGCGGTTTCTCGCAATCCAGGATTTAACTTAGGGTTCAGCAATGGAGCTGCTCGATTCTCACTGCTTGATGGATGGCTTGCCTCGTAAATTGCTAGAGTCGAGCTCGCTGAAATTTGACTCAAGTATGGATATAGTTTGAATTGACATTGGAGAGTTCATCGATCACAACAGTGCGCGGTGCACACCAGAATCAAACAAAGTGCTCAAGAACTGCTGTAGACTTCATACTAAGTGACTGTCATGATCTGAAATTCTGAATCTCTTTATGTTCCTTTCTTTCCTCTTCACTAGCCTTTCTTTCGGCTGGAGGCCTTCTGCCGCTAACGTCGCCTAGATATCGGTTTCCAGTACTCAAGCTGGAGTTCTGCTGCCGCTCATATCGGTCTTCTTCCCAGAGTTCTTCCCGGCCTGTTCTTCATCCATGATCGGGGTCCACTCAACGAACAGCTCATTGCCTCCCACGCCAAAATTCAACGCACCTGCATCGGATGCCAATATTAGTTCCTACATCGTGACTTCACATGAGCTCTAAACTTGTGACCCCAAAAAACGGTTCAATCCTGCAATCTTGGAGCCTTGACTTGTACAGACTCCACATAGAATGAGATAAAGGTTGCACTTCTTCGCCCAGTATAGACATTTTGGAAATGAAGAACTGTCAATTCAGACCACATGAGCCTCTCGAGACCCTTAGAATTTGACATCACGAGTACTTGGGAGAAGGAAAACGCTGTAGTATTCTTCGGCAGTCTTCATGTAAGTTGCTGGGTGAATAGCGCCGCTTGCTCGAACGAAGTCTGGGGGCATGCCGACGCGCCGGTGAAGTATCCGGTTGGAGGTTCTCCGTGTCAGTCGGGCCATTGTATCTGCAGTGGGCATTTTCCTCACATAATCAAAACATGCTGCACAAGCAACAGCTTGTAAGAGACAGTCGTAAAAGGTCCGCAGCTTAAAGACAAATTAGACAGATCGGACCATTCACTTCTGCAACAATCTCAGACGCAGATCGAAGACCCACGAGCGTTACCATTCAGAGCTGCATGCGCACTTTGTGCACGCCGAAGTATGAACACAGATTCGCTGGGTCCACAGCATTTGAAGTAAAATTGTATGAGGAGCGCTAAGTACATGTTATGATTTCATTCATAGAGACGCACATATTTCCTCAAGCACGATGTGATCCATGAATGAGCCATGAAGATTTCACACTACATACCTGATTGCTTTGCTTCTATATAATCCAAATACAGCTCAAAATGTTCGCTGATATTTTGCCATGGTTTAGATAGACAGTCATGGTACGCTCGGCCGGAGCTCTCAGTAGGAACTGCCTCATCAAGAAGCTTACTCAGATGAGGGAATTTGGAGATCATGTCAGACTTCGCCTTTGCAATCATCACGGGGAAGAGCTCGGATAAATCCTCGCCATTATCCATCATCGTGTCATATATATGCATTATCAGAGTGGGTACATTGAGTCGTCTCTGCTCGCGCCTCTGCAGCTGGGACCTTGAGACGCTCCTGTGGGTCCAGTAGGACCGCAGTACTTCCGCAAACGCTGTTATGGTCTGGAGAATCGTATGTTCAATGTCTTCAACATCGCTTCGAATAGGAATGTTTACTCTTAAGAAAGGACGATTAGGAACAGCCCACAACAGAAGCCGATTATCACCAAACGCTGAAAAAGATACCATGTGAACTTTTTCTGGAGTACGGAGAATCTTAGCGGCAAGAGTGAGGCGGTCATGTAAGTGGAAGAAGAGAGAACCAAGCAGATCGTTGTCAGGGACACCATGAGCTGCTCCACTTTGTAGCACCTTGGTCAGAGTCCATCCGAGACAGGGATGCAAATTCTCTTGAACCATCCAATTGCCGTGACAAGCATCATACAGCGTGGGATTTGGTAAAAAGTGATGACCTCTAAAGTGCCCATATGGAAGAACAAGACCATCAGACCGGAACCTGGTCCAGCCTACTCTGTGAGCGCTGCGAAGCACCGAAGAGAGTATGTTTTTGGAATGTCTGATACGATTGAGTTGAAGGTCTTCTGGCGACGCCCAGGGGAAGAAGCTCATCTTTGCAATTGGTAGGAAAATTAAATCGACTGTACAAGCTGCAATACATTGATCACGACATTACATTAACTATATTCGACTCATTTAATTATACGACCGCTAAATGGTGTGAATGTGTGATGCTAAAGACTAACTGATCATGCAGCTCGTTCTGGACACCCCGTTGGTTCAAAAGGTAGTTGAACTTTGATCGTATGCTTCTTCTTTATACGTAGGATTGCTCAAGATTCTTGCTCCCCTACTTTAAACATTATTCCTGCACGGGTGCAGGTGACTTTCGTACTAAGCATCAGTCCGTACGGAAGCACGCAAATGATATGAATGAGCAGTCAAAGTTCGAGTTTGCAGAAATACAGCATTTAGAGGAGCACCTTCAATGCGGGCGCCTCTATGTTGTAGTGGACCATATGTAAATTTAGCTGCCGGACCGTCCTGACACACTACCCTGGAATTAATGATGAGCTCCCTCAGGTTCAGTAACTTCATAGTGGGTCTCCAACTTGGACCTACTTCGGATTCCGGCGCAGTTTCGCATGATCTCAGGACGTGGGCGATGACACGTTGAAGCTCCAAGTATTGACCAGCCGTGATCGTTGCAGAATACCAAAGAGCAATGATTGTGTCCACTGCTTGAGCTCCCTTAGTAACGAGAATCGTCATAATCAGGAAGTCGCGGGCCGCATTCATAGTTGAAGCGGACGCGCTTGAGTTTACATACAAGTCCAGCTTCCCTCTGAATGAATCAGGAATCTCACACAGGGTCTCAATCACACAACCCAAATCGACACAGCCATTGAACAATAGAGGGATTACGTTCTTGCCGGTAGATTCGCCGTGCAGGGTATGGGGATGAAGAATGCCATATGCCGGTCGCTGTTCCCACGTAAGTTGGCGAATATATCCAGATTCTGGCACATTGTCTGCACAGTACAGAAATAAAAGTTACTTCAGCCTGGATCATATGTAAGCCTTCGGGCACTAAGAACTGAAGCTAGGGTTTCAAAGGCTCTAACTGACATCTGGTCCCTTCAAGATTGCAATTCAAATCAATCTAAGCAGAAGAAAAGGCTGGGAAGCACTTGGCATATATGGCATCATAGATCAGATTCCCGTTGGCGCCTGAATGGAGCAACTGCGCAGAACAATGACTCTCGCTAACGGCCCAGACCCCATGCACAGTTCATGAAACTGTTATGGGTTCGACAGAACTAGTACAGACTGTTCAAGACTAACTGGTAACTTACTTCTAAAGAGTGATTCAAAATCGATTCAAATAGTAAGCTATCCACAAGTTGCCGGGCCGATGTGGGTTGTACTAATAATTTTATCTATTCAATCTAAATTTCATAGATCGTGCTAACTTTGAAGAGTAGTTCTGCGACAGTAGTTGATTCAACATTCTTTCATACCTTCTGGCTTGTTATCCTGATGTTGCTCAGTCCCACAGGCGCTATCCGTCGCTTTCTGGCATTCAACGTTGTGCCTCTCCCAGTGCTCTGCCTGGCACTTTTTGCTGCAGTACCTCACCAGATAGCAGTTTGCGCACCGATAACGTCCTTCGTTCATACACCTTTCTCCTTCCACGTCCGACCAGTTGCTGCAAGAGGGGAAGCGGAGTGGTCGAGCGTCCACCCCTGATCCCGGTATGAACTTGCAGGGCGCGTCCTGAGCCTTAAATTTCTCTAAAAGTTCCACAACATCATTCAACAGGGTTGCAGGGAAAAGGCCATGGAACTCGATCAGGTTCACCACATCGTACAAAAACTCGTTCAATGCAGCTGCAGTGTTGTTCTTCACTCTCTTCGGACCACTGGGTCTAATAGTTTCACCAGACGTACTGGCAGTTTTTGAAGCCTGCGCTGCAGTACTAGAATCATCTGAAACTAGACAAGGACCAGTTTCATTGAAGCCTATATCGACTTCTCCATAAACAAGCTGTTGCATCGAAGGATGATTCAACAAAAACACTGCGATCGTATTCCTCTTCGCTGTCAAATTCAATTTATCCAGAATTTGCTTGAGATCTTTTACGGAAGAGTCCTTAATATCTTCGTACCTCTTCCATGTTCGAGGGGCACGGTCAATTAAAAACTTACGAAGGTCACAAGGTTCTCCTCCCTTGAGAAAAGCCATATATTTCTGCAAGCTCCAGTTGTCATCCTCCTCTATCAATCTCATCTTTTCAATACAGACTCTGGCATTTTCTTGCCGGCTAGGAACCGGGATCCCGGCATCCGGGCTGTTTTCCTGCAAAACGGGCATGACGTCGCCTTTACAATCAGGGACCAGACTTATAGGTGTGGGTTCAGGTTTCACAGGTAGCATCCCGTCATCCGAACTGTCCTTCTCCAGAGGAGGCATCTTATTGTCTACAAATGCAGGAACCGGGCTTATTGGTTTGGGTGGCCGATCTTTTGTCGCATCTGTCAACCTAATGGCGGAATCCCCAGGAGAAGCCAACTCATAGTCACGGAGCCACGTCATGGGTTCTAAAGGTAAGAATACTCTGTCCTCCGAGTGTCGTCCAGCCAATTTAGATAGAAGCCACTGCTTCATTCTCAATATTTTTAGGTGCAAAATGACTCACTGTTGCAGGCCCAGCTCCCCGATCATGCAAAACACTCACGTCCTACCCATTAAATCACACCATGTATGAGCTACGTCTGAAAATCAGACTCATTCCCTCTTCACAGATTAAATCCTAGGTCACACCATGTGAAAGAGCCGACTGATGAGCAAGATCGAGTCCGTAAGTACATTAAATTGTGTGGCGATGTCATCTGACTATCCTCTTTCCTCTAGCTAGTTTATATAACAGATGAGCACGCTGTCTTGAAGGATAGGAATATGATTGTTCATCAGCAGAATAACGGACTAAGCAGGACTGCAGGAAACTGCTACAAGAAACAGGAAACTGGGCCGGTGGAAGAGAGAGCTTCGACAACTAGAATTGATGAGCAGAGCGCGGTCGGCAGAGAAAGTGAGAGCGAAGAAAGGCAACCTGTATATGACTGTTGGATGACGCAGGGCATGCAATTCCATGTTGCGATTTGAATTTCAACGGTCACGTACAAATGCGAGCTGACCGTTCTCTGAACTCTTAAAACGGTCTGCAGCCCGATCGAGAAACTAATTCCTATCGGGCAGCCCGAGGGCTCGTCAAACTAGTTCCGCTTCCTTCTGGAGGCGTCAAATATTATTATTTCATAATAAAATAAAATGTAGAAATAAAATTTGCCAATGAAACTTTTTTTTTTCATTGGCTGTTTGTTTTCCACCAATGAAACTATTTTAATTTTATTAATTAAATATAAATTCAATTTAAATTAATTTAAATTCTTAAGTACTTGGCCTTCCATCACCACATTCCCCTAGATCAAGAAATAACCATTGAATAAATATGATTATATATATATATAATTTTTATTTATTTGTTTTTGTTTTTCAAACACCTGGGAGATGTGTAGAAATGTTTTAGTAAGAGGGTGGCTAGTGCAGCATCCTGATTGTTTTCATTTCTCGCATCGCATCCTCGTACAGCTGGTACTTAGGCACTGTCCATACCAAGAAGACCAACAATCTGAAGCTTTAGAAACACAGTCAGAATGTGCAAAACAGTGCTCAACATGTGCTGTGAAAATCAACAGCTGCAACACTGGTCAAAAGGAACATTCTTGGTCCGCATACAAAGTAATTAGGTCTGCACTCATAGTGAACCTGCATACCCAAGATGGTCCGAGCGAGTATGTTACATAGAAGGTCCATGCAGATTTGGAATACATGTGAAGAAATGAGGTTAGCATGACATATCCATTGCGAAATCAGGCATGAATCACAGTAGTTACTCGATCACATGAGCCAATGCTCCCTTCCTATTTACTATGCACACCAGTTGTGATCTTCGCCCACTGTGGATCTCACATTTCATGCTCATGACTACTTTCTGTGTGAAATTTTGCCACAACTTCAGATGATTTAGAGCCAGACTTCACACTGGAAATGACGATAATTTTTCCTCACTGCAAGCTGTCACTTTCTATGTAAAGGAGGTTAGATTAACTGACAGAAGAATCCAAGGTTTAATTTATGCGCCCAATTTAAACCTAGTGGTACAACAGGTACAATATACAGCTACTTCATGGGCGAAGAAAAAATTCAAAGAGCTGATGAACTCCTTGGAAACCAAGTAAGGGATTAGAGCGCAAGGCCCAGAAAAGATCCATGTGTGTTTTGGCAGAAACGGGTCAGATTGAGCCGAGCTTCTAGGATAAATATGTCTCTCCTTCGCTCGTGAGGACTCTCTAATGGGCAATTGACTAATGTCTGTTGCCGTAAGCCTGCATTGTGCGGAGGTACACATTGTAGCGCATGTCTTGTGTGACCCCGGGATTACCCTGAGCTGTTTTTCGGAGACGAGCTGCCTGAAGTCGGGCTGCGAAAAACACAGTCCAAGCAGTCATGTCACTCCTATTAATAGAGCTACACTATGATATCAAGAGTACAGAAGCACAAACATCACGAAGATGTTGCTGCCTACTTGCACATGATTCCGATGATGTTAGATTGGCAAGTAATCTGCCAATTAACTGAAGTCTGCTGGTGCTGGAGGCGCAAATCTGACATTTCCCATGATGTGGACAAGGAACAGAATTTGCAAAAACCACGGCAATTAGATGAAACATAGAATGTAGAAACATTGCTAAAGTCCCATGAGTGTTTCGTGCCCATTCTTCTTCAAAGTTTTGAGGAGGCTCTACTTGTAATTTGCATATGAGTAACGACTCACATGATCATTTTGAAACATCGGAATCGAATTCTAGGACATCTTGAGACTAGAGGTCCTACTGAACACCGGTTGCACGATCAATAACGGTCCAATAGCTGTTTCCCCAATGCTTTGCTGCCAGCTCCTCAGTAGCTGGATTCAAGAATATTTCTCCTAAGAGAACTTCTTGCTTATAAGTTTTTATCTTCTCTCACCCCCCCTATCAAAGAAGAAACAGAGGTGGCTGGATGAACAACAACGAAGCATAAGTGTACAAATCAGAGGATAAATTCAGAAGTGCCTGGCCGGTGAAAACTTCAAGAACATCTTAATCCCAGTTGTAGAAGACCCCGACATGACCAATTTTGTAATTATGTGATCATATCATATCAATGGAAGGAAAAGCTACTTCCACGATGATTTGGTATAAACAAGATATTGACACATTATTCCAGTTCTCGGCATTCCGTGGGCAATCTCAGAGCCAATATCAACTCTATCGACCTTCACTATTTTGCAGTCTCTCTTAGAAACAAAGGCAGCCACTGGCCGGATCTCGGAAGGCCATAAGGGGAAAAATAAGGAACTATAAAGCAGATCAAATTCCGGTATTCTCTACTTACATTATCCATCGCACTATCATGATAATTTTAAATAAATTGTACATTTGCCCCCGGCCCATGAGCTAAATTCGTGGTTCGCTCTTGCCTACGGGAATGTTGTCATTATTTCTCCACACCAGATCTATTGCTCAAGATATATACTATACCTGGACCGCACTTCCCTCTAAGCTAGCTTTCTTGAACAGCGCGAGGTTCAGAGCAATTTGTCTCCAACTGATATCGAAACCATATTGTTTGGTGGCTTTGCTCTGATCTTTCACCTTCTCCTTAACTAAGTTATTTCCTGGCTCAATCTTTTGTGCCTTCGTTGGTGGTTCAACTATGTGAACCACCTTCTTTTGTGACTCAGTTTTTTCTGGCTCAATCTTTTGTACCTTCCTTGCTGGTTCAACTACATCCGTGACCTTCTTTCCTGCCTCAGTTTTTCCCGCCGTCTTTGGGGATGTCTGTCTCAGGTAAAGGTGTAGGATTCGGGTTTATGGCTGCAAATAAATGCCAGTAAGTTCATACCTTTGGAATCTCATTTAACAAAACAACCTCACCAGTTTCTTCCCTAGACAAACATAATCATGTATGGATGCAGTATTCTATCTAGACGTGAATCTGGAGCCTCAACAGTACTATGGTAAATGGGCTTTTTGTTTTCCCAAGTGCATTGCACAATATAAAGGATATCAGATTGATACTCAAGTCAGGTTTGTAATTATACATGCTACAGATCATAGCCATAACGATTATGTCAGGAAGGAGAGGGAGGCGTAGGCTCAGTATTTGGACCAGCAATAACCAAGCCCAGTGCAGTGTTGATACAAATTTTCATTGGTGGTGCGAAGGCAGATCAATAGATTAAGAATTTAACAAGATCCATAGAACTACAGGTCTCGAGCTTCGCCTTAAGCGACTGCATGGAAGTTCAAATGTTAAATTTATTCTAGTGCAACCGAACTAGGCGTGGAGACCAAGTGACACTTATTCTGCTTAGACATGTAACGTAAGAAGCTAGCCGGACAGTATTGGGGTGTCCACGAGGTGATCACTAATTATAAGTTTCTAATCTGAATTACTGCAACAATCTAATTGTTCTCCTTTCTTCTTTAAGGTCCTCCAGCTTCCAGGTAACTGTACATACCAAGAAGATGGAAAAGTCTGAGATCTCAAGTATTGATCAAATGTACAGACTTTCTGGAGGTCTACAGAGGATCAATTTAGAGATGATCATGAACGCAACCTGGCCTATGAACCCGTTAAAGGTCAATGACCATCTGGAAGACAATTTTCTAATGGGATTGGGTGGATCAGGAGAATAACTAGTGCGAGAATGTCAAATATGTAGGTTCAACGACACCACCAGGAGTCTGCCAAGATGTTCAACTCTTGCAACTGTGTATTCCAGAGTATAGTCTGAGGAATTATAATAACATTTGGTGTTATACAAGGAAATTCAATACTCTAGCTGGGTTCGGATGAACTGCTCAAGGTATATAGTTCCCGGGAAAAAGTTAGTACAGAATTAATTAGAGATCCAACTCTTTCAAGAACATTACTCTGATCTACAAAATCTGCGGGTAGTAAGGAAGGTCCTGGTCGATTATCCTAAGATTTGCCCAAGCCCAGATAAGGTCGAAAGTCCAGAGCTTCAGGAAGACAGTTCACCAATGTAGTTCTGTGAAAGGGTCAGTAGTATATTATTTGTTGGTAAGGTTTAGGTTCCTCGGTACGCCATATTTTAGGTCCTGCTCTCTAAGTATGTACCGCAGTGTCCAGTCTGTGCTTGATGACTTGAGGTGTGCCGCGTGGCCCTCAACAGGTTCCAGCACCAGTCTGTGTACAACCCTGCTTCCTTCTTCTGCTGTTGGAGATTGGGGATTGATAGCAGTGCAGTGCAAGGAGCCCCTTGCTGTACTAGTGGCGATCTATATTTGTGATTCGTATGCAACCTCAGGTCTAAAAACTACCATCCGCTGTCGTTGTCTACGGCATCTATTTGGCGACATACTCTCATGCATCAGATGTACACCGGTGCATTGCGACATCGAAAAATAACCAGCTACTGGATACCAGTTGCTAAGCTTGAATATGTGCAGCAGGACGATTACCGTTTTAGCAACTAGTTACATAATATGTTAAGATCAGAATCGTGATACAAGCAGAACTAGCAGACTTAAATAGATAAAAAAGTGAACGGACTGTAGGGAGATTGAAGGCGCGAGGGATATGCTAAGGCACATAAATCACCATACTGTGAACTGATAGTCCCCCTATTTTGATCTACAGTAATTCGGGTCCGTCCATGTGCGCAGGGCTTTCGCTCATCCCTAGTACAGCTACGGTGTACATGTCTGCGTGCTATTGTCATGAAGGGAAAGTAGGGAGAGTCCCAGGATGGAAATGAGGTTTTGGGGCATCTAGCACACATACCACCCCGTGTGTTTGTAGCAGGTTGTTGCAATCTGTTCTGCGGTGAGGGTCGTTGTCGAAGAGGATTGGAATATCTGCGCTCCGCTGCGCGTTGCTTAAGGCGATAAAACCTCTTACCCATGCTAAACATGGGGCCTGACATCGTGGCTGATCTAAGGTTGTACGTTCCAGGCCCAGGGGACAATGGACGTGAAGGACCATAGTTATATTGCCCCATGGAGTATGCTGGAGAACCTGATGGACTGTTAGGACTGTATGTTCCAGGCCCAGGGTTGTCTGATCTTGAAGCCTTCAATCTGTGGCCAAGAGAGAAGGCTGGTCCACCTAACTCTCCTCTAACATCGTATGTCCCAGGGCCTGGGATCCCTTGATCAGGATTATAATTCGCTGGCCCTCGCATTGTATATGCAGGGGCAGCTCTGTGGGTATGCTTTATGCTTGCCGAGTAGGTTCCTGGCCCTGGGATATCAGTTCCTTTGGGTCCATCGTATCTATCTGCCATGGTATATGCTGGGCTTGTATTATGATCACTTCGGACGTTGTACGTTCCAGGTCCAGGAATAGCTCCATCAAAATAGAGCTTTGTCTTAAAACCAAATGAGTGCGCAGGTGCACTAGGACTAAGCATCCGGTCGCTAGCGTAATAGGCCCCTGGTCCAGGATTGTCCTCATTGTAATTCCTGTCCATGGTGCCTCAGTGTACTTATTAAAAGACTATGCGACCTCTATTCCATGTCCGTCCAGGTCCTGCAGCAGCAACCTTGCACGATGTTGAAGTCGGTTGCATTCAAACTGGAAGGCGTAATCCCTTTGCCCTCGAGGGCTTCCAGAGCTCGAAGAAAATAGATTATTGAGAGTTGATGATAATGAAATGAAGGAGATGGGCGGTGATGGTCCAACGGATTGACAAAGAGCCAAGAAATCTTGGACCCGCCGCATCATCTTGCTCAAGTATCACAGAACACCCCAATCCCACAGCGTCATCAATTGCATAACCCCGTGTGAAATGAAGCACCAGAGTCGATTCTTGATCCTTCAACAACAAGACTAATTAGGAGTAGACATCAGACAGATTGTGGCGGTGTCTGTAACTAAGTTGGAAATGGCTCCTCACTCTCCTCTTGGGTTTTGCTCAATCCAAATTGGTCAGTGTGGACACTAGAGCAAGCATGCCGGAGGCTAGATCTTTTTCTTCAGACCTGCAATCTCCCCTCCTAGTGGGGTGTGACAGCTATCATGATATAACGTACGTAGCTCTTCCTCTTCTCTCTACTCCTTCCCCGCCATAGCTTAGTTCTGACTCGGATGTGTGTGTGTGAGCAAAGCTGAAATGGTGCCAAGCAACGGTCCACCAAGAATCGGTCAAAGGTCACATCTCTTCCCGGGTGAGATTCGGATAGCAAGTCTCTTGAGCGGATGAGTAGAAATTATGAGACTCATCATTCGGCTTGAGTAAAGAGATATTGCTCGAATCTGGCAAGGAAGAGACGTGACCATTCACTCATCATTGTTGCTTCGCACCACTTCCTGCACTCTCACACAGTTGTACCACAGATTAAGAGCTGGTTGACATCAATCATCCCCAAATGCAAACACCCCTCAGAACAGGTGCATCTCAGAAGGTTTGAGAATTGGACCGAGTCCACTGAGAGAATCATGGATCCAGATCGAACAGTACCAGAGTGAAGGTCGATACTCGAGACTCCCGTGAACTCTACTTGTGGTACCAAGCATCAACCAGCCCGCAAACCTCTACTTCGTGAGCTCCAAATCCCCTGGAGGCTGGAGCCCTTTGCAGTGAATGTAGCTAAGGGAGATGCAACTCATGCATTTGAAGTGTTGAGCGGTTGTACTTCAGAGAATTTCGGTAAGTGGTGGAGAAAATCAAGCTACACAGCATCAGAAACAAATTGCACTGAACTCACAGACAAGTATTTGTCCTTTCTGAGAGAGACTCTCCCGTCTGAAAGAGCTTTGGCCATGTTGCCAGCCCCAAGCCTGAAGGCTAGAAAGGAAAGAGAAATGAAATGAAATGGTGCTTTATATCGTAGGCCCAAGGATCGGACATAATTCAGCACTGTTAAGATCCAAGCTCTATGCTGCATACCCTTACAGAAAGCACCATAAGCTCTAAGAGCTTTCCGCATCCCTTCCTTTCTTTAAGTAAAAAAAAAGAAAACATGAGAGAGAGAGGTAAGAAGGGTGGTAAAGAGAATGTCTCATACTTATCCTTACATGTATCCGGTAGACCACAAGGGACTTCCTCCCCCTTAGTCATGGTTTTACCTCCTTGTTATGGAATTGCCATGAGCCGCTTGAGCTCCTGGTCTCAGACAAGAATGTAGCATCAAGAGGTGTGTGAATGTATGGACATTACACTGGTACAGTACAAGAAAGCAACGCCTTGGTGAAGTAATCATTTGATTAGCGACCAAAGAATTATGTTACATCAACAGTTAGAACAGATTGTTTAGATAGTATCCCACACAACCTCACATCCCCGTGGTAGCTGGACCTTGCTGTCATCTCTCCATCCAGCCAACCAGTAAAGCCGTTTTGAGAAGAGCAATGAAACTTAAACCGCCATGGCCACAGTTGGCATGCGGAACCTCCAAAAAGTACATTCACGTGACAGGCATACTTACCGATGTCATTAATACACGAAAAGTGGGGCAATTCAGCCACTGTCAAAAGGTTGTAGGAAATAGCCTCGCTGTGAAAGAGTGAACGCAGGTGATGTGTCTACCCCTTGGGTTTCCAGGGTTTTCCAACTTTGAAACCTAAAACTCTACTGCGCTCAAGACCCTGTTGGGTGGGGGGGGTGGGGCTCCACAGGTGTATCTAGCCAGACTTGAAAAGAAGCACCGCAACTTGGCCAAGATAGAAATACACAAAATGCTTTGTCTCGTGTGTCACATAGGATCCTGCACACACTGGGCCAAAACACCTTAGCTCCTTTGAGATTAGGGTGGAAAACATGAATGATGCTGGCAAGAGCAAACACTGCAGAACAGTGCCAACTTTGATCCGTTAGGGTCCCACCTCTAAGAATTCTTGATGCAGCGCATTATGCCTGGGCGATTTTCGCACCTAATTCTTTGCTCAAGTTACCACAAAAAGAACAAAAGAAGCTCACCCCTGCCACCTCCAAACAACAAGAAAACAGATACTCTTCCTTTGCCATCCTATCTCCTCATACTCCCTCTCTTCTATGTGCACAACAGAAATTGTGGCATAAAACAAAACACAAATTTGAGTGAGGCTCACCAAAGTTGCGGCCAACAATGCAGTGCCAAGTGGGATTATACTTCTTGTCAAACTCCTTCTTGATGTAGGCTGCTATGTCCTTTTCGACATTGTACTTGTCCAGAGCCTTTACCAACCCAGCCCCTTCCTCCCGGTGTCAAAAGACATGTGTTCATTTAAGTGGTCACCAAGGATACAATTTCCCTCTACCTCAAATGTATCTGACAGGTGCATGTCTAAACTTTTAATTGCTTGGTCCCCAACATCATATACATACTTGCTTTCGTGGAACAAGAGCTTCAGTGCTCTTTCCCTCTACGGATAGTCAAATCCATCCAGTGGGTTTCCCACTTGGAATTACACCCTCAGGAGACATTGGTACCCCCATCGAGAAATTCCCTCACTTGGAGATCCCAATGCCACTCCATGGATACTGCTCACGTCTATCGACGTAGTAGGAGCCTCTAAGAAGACCTACAACTCGTAAACTATGGAGGTAGTACACTGCTGAAAACGTGTTAAACCCTATTACTGCACCTTCCACAGTACGAGCATACATTGAGTAACGGCTAGAGTTAGGCTTAATGAGAGCCCAGTCCTTCAGAAAAATGGTGCGGTTTACCCCAGGTTTACAAGCGTATGTATGTAAATAACCCTATTACAAATTGAGTCTCTTCCCGGGATTGCAGTCTACAAGAACTAACTGCGCACGCATCACAGGATAAGCGACTAAAAACAATTGACTCAGGGCGTAAGGAGAAACCGCCCGGTTCGCAGTTCTGGTCTAGTGCAAAAGCATGTAAGTTTTATGCAGGCAAGTTTTCTGCAAAAGTAAACTGCCCAAAATGATCCAGATGCAACTCCGTCCCTCACGTACACATTTTCCTCCCTTCTCACACACCTACACGAGTATTTCCATCTCTGTCCACCTCCTCCTCCTTCTCACACAACCCTACACTAGGATTCTGCACGGCACAGACTAGGAAAGAGAACAGGACGACGCTCTCTTCCCCTCACACGTCCCAATTGTTTAAAGAAAGAGAGTTGTAACCTGAGTGGCACATTCAATGGCATCCTGTTGCATGTCTTCGGTCATGTCCGCATTCTTAATGATGGCCTTCCTCTCCAATATTCCCGACTTCTCCACAATCTTCTCAGCCATTCTGTCTCTCCTACTCCAACTTGAAAGCTCAAGATAGTCCTAGGGTTCCCTCACACGCTCGTCTCAATCACAACCAAAGATCGGTCCACTCAGTAAACTTGGAAAGCAAAGACGGTCACCGCGGGGCGTGATGCAGCAAATATGTAGAAGAAATTGTCCGCGCAACCCTCTTCAACACGGGAAGGCAGAGAGCAACAAGACGGTAACGCGCCGAAAGCTGATTTTCCTTCTGGTTGCTAAAAGTGCGATCAACACGTGAGAGCGAAAGAAACAGCAGTTGACAAGAGGACGGCCGGATGAGTTCCAGACTTCGAAAACATGAAAAATGCTGGAAGGTGAATCTCCAACAAAGGGACACACGATCTTGATGCACAGATGCTTGTCAAACACAATTCAGAGCGCTAAAATGGGGGGGACGAGTAATAATTAGGACATCCACCGACTCAGACTCCAACACGCTCCAAGTTTAGGCTGGTATGCAGTGCAACGCAACGCAGAGCAGAGCATGGGATAAGCAAAGAGACGCTACAGGAGAGTAGAAGCGCAAGAGAAAGCGAGAGCGAGAATGGGGGGGAGCTCTTTTACCCGTCGTAACTACCCTTTGTATGACCGGGTGTGTCAGTTACCGTAGATTCAGCAAACTGTACTTGACCCTTTCCATGCCCATGCCCATGCATGCATCCCCAATATCGTATAGAATAATTATTTTTTTATTTTACAATATGTCCCTTTATTAATTAAAATAAAACAATATGTTAAGTTGGATCGGATGGCTGCGTGGCAGGATTCGATATGGAGAGCCACACTTTGTACTTTGTACCAAACTGAGGTCCGTTGTCCTGATATTGTATCTTGTTGATTCTTATATGATTTTAGCGCAGAGGGCTGCTCATCTTATTGTGTGAAGATGCTTGACGGTACTGGGTCGATGGCAGTGTGATGTGTGTTAGTTTTGGGTGGGGCCTCATGCTGCTGGATAAGGACTGTTGTGGGAGATTGTGCGCCCTAGTATTTTTTATGTGTGGAGCCACGAGGCAGAATTTGAGAAACAGAAAGTTAATGGCATGGACGAAAAGGTCAGAGTTTTGTCTTCTCTGGTTCGGGAAACTTCGAAGTCCGGTTTTACAGGAGGTGAAAAGGGCGGGATAGAATTCGATATTAGATAGAAATGAAAGTAAAGTAAAGTTTGTTCAACGTCCTGCAGATTTTCAAAGCCTACTGATCAATGCACAGCTCGTCTTAGGGGCCAGTTGACTCTTGCAGGAACATTTTTGAAGGATTCCCCAGGAGTTATCCACAAGCTTGATGGCACACACACCTGGCGTGCTCAAGTGCAAAAACAAAAGGAAACAAAGAATTTGGCAGATGGATGTAAAGACGCCTACAGGGACAATGGACACAAGTGTGCCCTGAGGTATAGGTACCTAAACAGACACAATAGAGTAAAGTCTCTATGTAAATGACAACAACAGAGTAATTTTCCTGATAAAGCCTACACAGTACCAAATAATTATATTACAACAACAGAGTGAATAGCATCCCAAGTACACAAGCTCTAGCTGTACGATCGCCTCCATAGCACGAAACTTACCCATGGCTAAAGCTGGCAGAACGTACACCTCCAGCAATTGTATCGACGTGACAGACGCCTTAGTCTTACCCATGAGAAACTACAGAACTGGAGGATTGCCGAGACAGAAATGAAAAACTGAATCGAAGAGGGTCGGATACTCGTGAGCTCAAGACTCAAGACCCTTGGGTGCCAAGTGCCGACTCCCAGGGGATGTCTCTAGCCTGATTTGAAAAGAAGCACCGCAACTTGGCCAAGATAGAAATACACAAAATGCTTTGTCTCGTGTGTAACATATGAACCTGAAGACCCCAGGCAATTTATACAGATTTTTAGAAGGTAATTTTCTGGCAATTTGGTGAGAATCTGCTATACCAGGAAAACATCATGGTAATAATGGACCACCCGCCATTTCTTTATCGCTAAGATGGGCTTTTGAGCCAAGGACCAGCGAGTGAATGACCCTCTGCCCGGAGCTCTTGAACCCATTTCGAAGCAGACTTCAATAGCAAGGGTGTGGCTTGTGAGGTTTGGCTCGGCAATGAGTCCAAATAGAGTGTGTTTGGTTGTTGTATCCGCAAGTATGGAATCCACGTCGATCGTGATAAACGTTTGGATTTGTGAAAGATTTCAGAAAGTAAAAGTTATGTCCCTGTTTTTTCTGTCCCTCTACTTCCTTCTCCCCCTCTCCTGTCTCTTCAACCTCTACAGAGATCACAAACCGAGCTCTCTAAAACCTGGTTATGCCCATGGCCAAGCAGTAAAACTGTGAGAAAGACTCACCAAAGTTGCGTCCAACGATGCAGTGCCAGGTAGGGTTGTATTTTTTGTCAAACTCCTTCTTGATGTATGCCGCTATATCTTTTTCCACATTGTACTTGTCCAATGCCTTCACCACCCACAGTCCCCCTTCCTAGTGTCAGAGAATTCGTAGAGTTTGATATAGTGGTAGGAAATCGTAGGTGAGAGCCATGTCAGAGCAATGAGGTGTTGTCCCTCAGAGCTTTAGCTTCCACCCACTTTGTAGTATAATCAGTGGCTGGTATGTAATACTTAGTATATACAGAGTTCCCGTGAGACATGCATAGACTGGAGCGGCTCTTTGCGACCAAAGATGTTGACTTTCCCATAAGCTAGACAGGGACCTATGATATATCATTTCGTTCAATAAGTATTTCATACTGCGGAGGAGCGTGCATGGTGCTATCATACTTTCAAGACCACTGCCTAAGGTCCTACATCCGAAGTAGATTTGAGAAGTACAAACCCAAAACTTGCTGAATAGTAGAAGATTCCAAAATATGGCATGTTTTACATCTCCATCCTAAACAAGCCTCAAACGGCAATTGGCTCTCATAAGAGGAAGGTAAGACTAGGGAGCATGACTCAGCACAACACATCAATCAGCGCCTTGACATGGTGTAAGGTACTTTGACCACATTCTCTCCATTGACTTGCATGTCTCCGCAAAGTCTCTCTCTACAAGACAGCCAATATACATACGGGGGAGAAAAAAAAACACACATGGAGCTGACGTACATGACATACCAAAAACTAAAACACAAGACACTGGGACACAGTGCACACCACACCAACTTTGTTCGACAGAAAGGTTGATAGGCGTTAATAAAGCACTAGACCTGCGAAAGAGAGTACACAGTGCTATTGCTACTCTGTTTTAATAGCAGTCTTTGTTTGTCCCCCCGTGCAGCTGCGTGGTAAATGCACAAAGCGTGAGTAAGTAATGGCTCGACGAGCCACATATTTGTATAGAATGAATGCAATCGCATTGGCTGGTAGCGTCTTCCCAGCAACAATGATAGGCAAGAAACTAGCACTAACTTGTGCATTTATAATAGATTCCCTCTACTGAATTCCACAACTGCTCGGACTCAGGCTGGAAGTTCCTGTCTTATAAGGTAGGAAACACGTCCTTCGGACAGCTGGCCAGCGGGCAAGTCTATCAACGACCTCCCCTGTTTTGATTTGTATTCTGCCTTTGAAAACTCAGTAAAATCTGCCAACCTCTCTCACACATATTTTTTCTCGCTCGTAAAAAGAAAGGAATTCAAGAAAATTGCGGCGTTCACTCAGCTGAGCGGATCTCCGATTCTCTCATTTCCTTTTTCAAATTATATATAAAGCGAAACAAGACTAAGACAGTGAAAAACAAAAAAAATCTTTACATAACTGAGTTAGTCCCTTCCCTTCCGGTGTGAACAAGAGGTGAAACCTGAGTGGCACATTCTATGGCATCCTGTTGCATGTCTTCAGTCATGTCGGCATTTTTAATGATAGCCTTCCTCTCCAACATGCCCGATTTCTCCACAATCTTCTCTGCCATATTGGCGCTCCTACTCTAACTTGAAAGATGGAGTCTGCTCCTAGGGTTCATTCACTCTCAATCTAGATCAAAACCTGACAGGTACGGCATGAACTGTATCTCTGGCAGAGATACAGAGGGAAAAAATTGTTTCTTCGTGCAAACTACCAACCTCTTCCAGAAAATAGAGGCGACTAATCTTGGCATACATGGAAAGGGAACGATCACGCGATTAGCCGGTAGTCCAAAGCAAATGCTTGTCTGTTATTATTAGACTAGAAGATTACAATTCTCAAATACGAGAAAGAATAATAGTCGTTGAAAAGTAGTATGGAATGACACACGCTGAGAGAACCAGAAAACTTGGAAATACAGTGTTGAAGTCAAAGTATGTAGAATGTACTCAGACACTCCAGTTTGTTGATAGGAAAATGACTTCTGAACGACAAAATTTGGAAAAGCCTTAACAGCAGAGAAACAGAGCAGACAAATTTGATCACATCCTAACAAATATCAGAGATGCAACTTGCGAAGAACACAGCCAAAAAGGAGACATAAAAGCAGAGCACTGACAATGTCAGATTGTTATACATCCCGTAGTCGGCTACATCCTCAGACACACACTACTTACTCATAAACTTGGAAAAAACATGGAATTCCAATGATAGAGACAATCCTTATGACAGATATAATCAATTCAAGACAGTGAACTTCCTCGCTAGCCAGGAAATCAGGTCACTCAATGGAATATTAACAGGAGAAAAGCGCTGACGTGCACACACCGTAGACCAAGAGGCGATCGATCGCACAAGAGAAAGAGAAATGGAGAGCGAGACAGGGGGGGGCTTCTACCCTTTACCCGTCCTAACTACCCGTGCCAAGATTGCCAGTACTGCGTTGGATGAAATATCAACCAGTGAAATGTCGATCTGGATGGATGAAACTAAAACATATTCTATTTTATATATATAACGTCCCTGGACAACCGTTTAGGCGATAATTAATTCAAAATGAAAGTGCCTAATCAATTCTGTGAATTTTTCAGATTTTGGCCTAATTGTTGGGAAATTATGGGACCAAAGTGCCTAATGCCCAAAAATTCCACCAAAAAAATTGCAAGCCTCTTCTCGTGTTGTTTGTAATAAGATCAAAATTTCTTTGAACAAAAATCAATACAAATATATGCGTGCGGAGATAACTAGCCTACCAGCCTACCACAACTCAAGAGTACCATTATGTAAGAGGCTTCACCATGCACCAGCATACCAATATGAAAACCAGTGTACCCAATGACCGATGTATCAAAGCCCTGAACCACCGTGCCTACCCAGTGACCAATGTACCAAAGCCCTGTATCAACGTGCATATACTAGTGTGGACGATCAATATTAAAGTGTAAGAGCGAAGGGAGAACTTGCCTCTACCAGCTTGAGCCTTGGAGCACCACGTACAACAAAGAGGGGCATTTTTAGGGTTTCAAAGGAAATGAAAGGTAGCTGGAGCCTAGAAGGGCCCATGGGCATTGGGTGTCTATTTTGTAATTTTATTCTTAAGAAAATAAATGTTCTCTTCTCATGGGCCCAATCCTAAAAAATTATAGCACGAAGATGCCTAATTTGAGAATTGTTTTCAAAACATGCCAAATTTTCTGATTGATTGATTTTATTATTAGGCGCAAAAATGTCTAAACGGTTGTCCACCATCTATCATTCATTCATTCATTCACCAATGTATGGGTCCATGGACAAAGGGCAGTTGGATGAAGAATCGCCACCCAGAACCGTCCACGTGGCTAAGCATGGTGCACAACGTGTCAACAAAATTTGGGACGTAAACTGAGCCGTGATAATTGTTCAGCGAACGTTTCTCCGCCACGTGGTAAAGTCTTTTGTCGAGAAGTGAAGACAATTATAGAAAAGCGACCTGAGAATAGTCACCGTCGATCACTGGGAAAAGTAACGGTTGCTGATTATTTTCGGAGCCTCAGATCTTACGGCTAGAGATAGATTGAGATCGTGGCGCGGTTTAATTGGACGCGGTGGTGCCTTTATGAGAATGCGAAATAAAGGAGATCCAGTATGAGCCTCAGAGGAGCTCCGGCACATTCTCTTTGTCTGTCTCTTTCTTGGATTGAAGGTGCGGTTCGGGACGAGCTTTGGGAGACGATCTGTTTGGAAGTGACCGAATTAGGGTAATTTCTTGTTCCTGAGCCATAGATTGATAGATTTTTGTGGTATGGAATGTCAGGGAGGGTGCGAGTTAGCTTCTGATCAATGGGAGCGATGTTTGCGTGTTTGGAATGACATCGAGGTCGTCAGACTCCAGAGAGTCCCCGATAAAAGACTTTCAGTGGTCTTTGAATTTCTCTCACAGTGAATTTTCAATGTCTTTCTCGGTGGACAGACGGATCTGGTCCGGTGTTTAGGTGCGATGCTTCTGTTTTGTGAATTGTCCTTTGCTTGTCTGTAACCAGTGGAAATATGACTAGATCTTGTAGCGAATTGTAAGACGGCTTAGTGGTATGAGGGAAACACAGCCCCTTCTGGAAGAGACGGTTGGCAACTGCTTAACAAATTGGCTTGTTGGAAATTGCTGAGGCTGTATCCGTCCGCATCGTTGTATGATGTGTTGAAGGTTCTGATTTTCAGAATCTTGTCGTCAGTTTTGCGGAAACTAAGTCTTAGGAAGTATTAGGCGACAGAAGCGGTCTTTTTCATGTATCTGCCATTCTCTTTCTTACAATTGTTCATAGAGGATATTATCTGCAAGCAGCGCTATACTTCCAGGCCAAACGAAGTTTTCTATTATTGCAGGGAGAACAGAACATAGGGAGGAGTTAGAGGCAGGGGCAAGGCTCCGGGCCGCTGTAGTCGGAGCCGGGAGATTAAGAGTACGGAAGGCCTAAGAGATGAGGGCGACGATAAGCTGCATTCGTCCCTGCTAAGTTTTCGTGGTTTCATTGTAACTTGGTGAACGCCTGAACCTTCCCTGCCTTTAATTGCTTATCTGGTTGCATGGGAAAATGACTAGTGTGGTGTGTTGGAGAGACACATCCTGGGACGTGTAACTATTGCTAATTTGATTCCAAATATATCCGACTGAAACGGTTCCATAACCTGTGTCTCTTCCTTGGGGTGCTCCCCACATTTGGTATGCAGTGCTGAAAGGCAATGCTGGCAGTGAGGATAGAGGTTTGTTGATAAATGTGACGGGGTTAAATTATTGTAGGTCCAACAATGAGGGCATGCATGACTTCAACGATCAAAGTGAATATGTCTCCCAAATGCCAGATGTTCATATTGCTGTGCAGAAATTTTGTACAAATTGTATTTATCCAGTATACTTGTGATTTATTGCAGTCTCTGATTTTGTGCTTCATTTCCAGAATGCTTGGTGCTACAGACTACAGTCGCTCATGATACAAGTTGGAGTGAGAGGACGGCTGGAAAAGGTGCACTGTTGAAACAATTTTCATGTCCAGTCTGCTATCTTAAGTAATTCCCCTCTTCCTCTTTCCATGTCCTTGTGCCCGGGGTAACAGTTTAAATTGACACACCATTTTATTATTTCTCAACCATGTTTGGCAGTAGCAGCTGTGAATGGCAGATGCAGTAGTGTCTAATTGATGCCTCCCCAAGTTCTTATGGGTGTGTTCGGAAGTACACATGGTCTTTGGTGTAGTCTCTTGGAAATTTGCCATTCTTCGAGGCTACGGCAAACAATGTCTTATGAGTACATTCTTTCCTTCTCCCTCTTGCCAATCTGCTTGGTGTGTCATTATATTACTTGGATTTTTTCCCTGCATCAGACAGGAGCACAATGACAATTATTGACTGAGATCTGTATCCTGACGGATGGATTCATTGGGATAGTATCTTGCAGGGCTATGGTTACAGGGCTACAGCAAGCTAATATTCCTCAAGAAAAAGTCAATGAGTTTCCTCCGTCTCAGAGGTAGTCAAAGTTGTGTCCCTTATCACAGTATTGTCATTGCCACATGGCAGTGTGTTGTACTAGAGGATAAATTATGCGAAGCTGAACATTTGATGCAGAGTAATGATAGCCACTCTTGTACAAACAACTTCTACTACTCCACAGATCGTTAGAGTGCATGAGAACAACTTTCTGTCATAGTTCACTTGATGATTGGGTGTGAGTGTGGTTGCTCCTAGCCCAGCAATTAACCGGCGGCGTGCAAGACGGACTTCCCGGCGTAACTCAGTCAGAGACGATTTAGAGGACTTTTTGAATGGCACTGTAAATCGAGAATTTGGGCCTCCCCGGCTACTTCACCATGACGAGTTGGAGGTCGATATCGCTCTTGGTAATACTCATATTGCTCATCTGGGTGGGGGTGAAGATGGTTGGTGCAGTCACTTGTGATTGGTTCCATTCTTTAAAGCCTGTCAATGCTTATTATGGAAGGTGATGCTTTCAATCTTTTGCTGAGGAGTATATCTCCTTGTCTGAGGCGAAAATCATCAGGCATTTTATGTTTTTAATGGGCTACACCTTTAAGGAGTGTCATGTTTTTAGGTACTTGTGAATTAGCAGGTAGTTGGAACTGCAAGACATCTATGACCCCCCCAGATGCTTTGTCATGTTATTATTTTTTTCGGCCTTCTGATTTGTTGGGGATCTGGAGAGCACAGCCCTGTCACTTGCCCTTCGAGACTCAACTACCAATGGTCAGCATACAAGGCTGCCAGCACCTGTCATCACTGACATGAGCTATGAGGTGTGCATACAAACTTTCTTGGTTTTTCATTCCCTTGCATTCCTCCCTTCCACCTTTCCTGTGGGCATTATCAAGTACTTTTTCTTCCGTTCCTTTTCCTTTCTCTCTCTCTTCCAAGAGATCCCGGTCCTCCCTTCCTACACATACCTGGGCGTTGAGTTCTCCTCCAATTGTAATTGGGATGCACATATCCGGAAAGTTGTTCAAACTGGCAAGGGCAAAGCTCTGGGGCTCACTAAATTTTTCCACTGCAGAGGGGTCAACTCTGAGGTTAAGAAAACCATGCTTTGTCGCGTTATTAGACCTGCCTTGGAGTACGGATCTGCTATATGGGTTGATAACTCCAACCAGGCTAAGTCTCTAGAATCCATTCAAGTGGGGGTGCTTAAGGAGTGTATGTCAGCATGCTCCAAAACAGCCAATGTGGCTGTTCGGGGTGAGTTTGGCATTCCGTCCTTAAGCTCCCGACGAGATGAATTCAAGGTCAGATGGTGGGGTCAGCTGCAACATATGCCCGACACCAGATATCCTAAATTAATCGACTCTATATCTTGGAAACAGGACCGCCCTGTCAAACAGGCTAAGTCCTGGCAGAAGAGAGTAGAAGAGATCCTCAAGGACCTGGACCTGGATCCGCAAGTCTTGACCCTGCTGGATAAATCTGACTTAGAGGCTGTAGTGTCCTCAGCCATGTCTGTTGCCATGAGATTGTCTGATGAAAATGAAGTTAGGCAGAAAACTTCCCTGAACTTGTTTCTGTGACATGGGGGAGGACATCTTGGATGACCTCAAGGGTCTACCCACTCTCGGCACTAGACTGAAATTTAAACTCAGGGCAGGAAGCCTACCTTTGAACAGCAAACAGAAGCAGAGAGGAAAGGGAGAGTGCAATTGCCCGTTGTGTGGGCAATCTGAAGACAGTATTCATTTTCTGATACACTGTCCGGGGTTCTCTCACCAAAGAGATGCTCTCTTCAAATCTATTAAGGGAATTGTGCCTGTACCCCTGTTTACCAACTTTGAAAGTCTCGAGGCTGAGCCAAAAGCCCAGGCCCTCCTGAGGCCTAGTTTTTGGGCAAGTCACACACAGCAGATTGATGCTTGTGTGAAGGGATTTCTAGAGGATATCTGGAAAACCCGGATTAATTCTTTATATGGAGGTAAGTCTTACTACCAACGTCAGCCCCTGACAGAGGTAGGTTCTGTCCCTTTTGTTCCCGCTCAAACTGGGCGCGGGGTCAATGGCCACAAGGCTACGGCAAACAACGTCTTATGAGTACAATCTCTCTCTCTTCCAATATTCTGCCGAAACTGGGTGCGGAGTCTATGGCCACAAGGCTATGGCAAACAACGTCTTATAAGTACATTTTCTCTCTTCCAGTGTCTTATGAGTACATTCTCTCTCCATCCTAGAAAGTTTGTGATGTAAAGAAGTGATAGTTGAGGACTACACCTGAAGGGCCTATGCATGCTGGGCAGTAGGTTGAAGTTCAAATGAACTGGCCTCTGTGCCAGAAATTGACCCAGCTGGGGATATGTGTAGTTGTTATGCAGGGATATCTGATAAGGTGATAGGGAGGTATTGCAGAGTTTGGTGCAGCTGGAGAATGTGCGCTGTGTGGCACCCAAAGCATTGGTCTCTTCTTTGACTGTCTTCCCCTTCAGTATGGAGCAAGCCGCGAGTCTTAACCAGACACTGGAGTAAGTCTCTCCTTGCTTTCTGTAAGGGTATGCAGCATAGAGCTTGGATCTTAACAGTGCTGATTTATGTCCGATCCTTGGGCGTTCCATTTCATAATAAATTTACGGAAAAAGTTTCCGTGAACGTTGGCCACATCTTCTTTTTGGTCCAGAAAGCCATGGTAACAGGAGGCAGATTTCTCTTATTTCGGTTCCTTCCCTTCGATGCAACAGGACTGGTTCTTGAACATAGAGCTGCTCATGCTGGAATGTGCTCAACTGGTTTCCCTTCCCTAATCTGCAATTAGCATATAATCTTGGCAATAAACCTAGTTGGATGGAAAAAAATTCTTAGGTGTCATGGATCGGCTCTTATTTAGTGCCTATATTTTTCTTGGTGCATTTCATATCCCTTCTATCTGTAATTTTCTGTTTTTGTGAGTGAGAAGAGTGTTAGGTACTGTATGCACTGGACGCTGTTTGTCGTAGGCATGTGACCATAGTCCTCACAAGCTGGTTGGAAGAATGAGAGAGTTCCAGTTCAGCTCATATCAGCCCATATATTTGGGCTGTCCCTGGACTTCAGCAGGGGGAGAAGCAGCTTGGCATATAACTCATTATACAACCTGTCATTGAAAGTACACACACTAATCTCAACATCCCGGCTGTGCAGGGTCTGTGTCATATGCCAGGGTGATTACGAGAATGGGGAGAAGCTTCTCATGCTGTCATGCCACCATAAGTTCCACCAAGCTTGTGGAGCCGAGTGGTTACTCAATTACTCTAAACTCTGCCCTGTGTGCAAGCACGATGTCACAGAGACAACAACCGGGCCAGCCCCCTCCGTGTAAATATCTAGCTTCTTTCATTCCAGCTTGACCTCAAATTGTCCCCTTTTGTTCATTAGTGCACAGATTCATGTCTTCTACCAATTTGCGTTGATAGGCAGGAGAAATCCTGCTTAGGCAGGGGCTTCGATCCCACAGCTCTATGTTCTCGGGTTCTCCCTCCACTCAAATCAACAAAAGCCCCTCCCCCTCTGCCACAGCTCTATTGCCCTCTTCTCCCTCCACCCAAATCAACACTGTAAATGGTTTTTGTTGATGAGCTGTAAGCAAGTGCTATGGCGCAATTTTGGGTTGAGATTCTTTTCCATGCTGAACAGTGGAACCCCCTTTTAACCATCTCAGCCGAGCTCAAGCGACAAAATGCTTACCCTTCTGTCTACAACATGATGGATCACTGCTATTGCCTACATTGTCTGCACACCGCTGCCTTGGAGAAATCTTTTCACTCATAGCAACAAGAATCATCAGTTTTGTCTGTTATCCTACTGAGATATTACAAGCGCAAGAACTCCCCTTCTAACATGAGCAAGGGGGAGGGAGGATTGCAGCACTAATACTCTCCACACAAGCAAAGCTCCCTCTTCTTTGCCTTCAATGGGCAAAGAGGATGATGAAATTTCCTGTAACCCAGTCAGTACCGACGGAATATTCGAACGTCCATTCACTCATCATCCGCGACTGGGTGAGCCTCGTGCAATGGTCATCCATGTGCTGCGAAACGATATATTTCATTCATTCAATCACTTGGGGGTAACCTGGATGAATGTCTGTTTGCGCATCCAGGAATCTGTGGAATATTTCAAAGGATGACCCCGAGGTAAATCTGATCTTCTCAGTGAGAGTTCGCAATTGGGGTGCTTGAAAGTGCAATGGAGGTATTGTTCGCGGGATGATGCGATCTCGGTTGAAGAAGTCAGCCCAGATTTTCGGGGCAGAATCTGTCAGTTTGGATAGATGCTCGTTTGCTCGTCTTGTTTGATTGGAGAGCTGAGCGAGATCCCATGTGAAGTCTCTCGGTTTGAATATACATGTAGTTAAGTTAAGTTAGCTCTCATCTCTGCAAGAGCCTGCTTCTCTTAAAGAATATCTTGTTGATCATTCTCACAGCTCTGATCCTTTGCATCCACTTACCGAGAACTCAGCAAGTCGGGGAGGATGGCGATGGCGGCATGTGTGCGAGTGGTAGGGGTGGTGCCAGGGCAGGTACATGCAGGGGACAAGCATGTTGCTCGGCTGTCCCAGAGTGCATGCTTTGGTGCCCCAAATGCCAGTTTTCGTGTTGCTGCGATGAGGGCACCGGCACTCCATCGCTCTTCAGCTCCCAGCGTGGTACCTCTTTGCTCCAATATCGGACCTCTCATGGGTTGTAGGGTTTCTTGTGATTACTCAAGTTTGCGGTAGTGGTCTTGTAATTGCTTGGAACTATAAGCTGTGCGGGATGCCATGATGATCGTAGATGGATGTGGTGGATTTGGACAGAGAAGAATTTTGTGCGCAGACCTGGCACAGCAAATAAAGGAGATGCAAGCAGCTGAGAAACGGTGGGAGTCCCAGGCAAGTGTACATCTCTTAGGTCCAACTTTACGGGGAAGAATTAGCTTCAGACGTTGTGAGATTTGCAATTTTACGACAATGTGGTGCATGTCGCTGCCGGGGGTAGTTACTATCTCAAAACTCCTTTGGCATGAAATGACAATTTTTATTGAGGCGCTTGTAAGATTCTACGTGTTACAGAGGTTTAAGGAGTTGGAAAACTTGTACCAAGCTAGAGTTGCAGATATTGCTTCAAGGGTGGATAGAACCAGTCTAGTAGAACAGCTGCTTTGTCAAGTAGGTCAACCCTCCAATGATGCCCTGCAAGAAACACCACAAAGGTGAGCCACAATTGTACTTTTCCTCTTAACATATGTCTTGGAGATGTGATTCCAGGTCAAAGATGGGAAAGTTAAGTCCTTGTCTGCAAAGGAAGCCGGTTATGCAATGCAGCTGACCAACTACACTTATCTGGATGTTCGCCCTTCAACAGAGCGTAGTAAGGTGTGGCTCAATCTATAGCACTGCCCTTCTACGACCATTTTGTTGGCTCTGGGATTTTCCGCTGTCACACAAGTATAGAGGTATGTAAGCAAAAAATGAGCTTTTGACAAGAGTCAGGACCCTAAAGCATTTGTTGGTGGCAACCATAGGTTGAAGAAAGAAGACAGAAAATCAGCCTCAAATGCTTCAGGTCCAAGAAGAGCACATGAAATTACCTTAAGAAGTGTCCACAGCATAGCCATTGCTGCACAAAGCCATACAAAGCTAAAAAATGGCACATGGATAAGATTTATGCTGCTAATTTGCATGGACAATTTGGACAATAATGGGTTTACTGGACAGGAATGCAGTAGTCAATCAATTCAAAAATGAGGAGTCTCCAGTGTAGGTCACGTATGGGCAAGTAAAGATTGTCAATTGAGATCAAGGGGAAGTTTGGATAAGGGGATTTTAATGGGATTTTAACTGATTGGGGATTGTATCAAGCTGAAGTTTGACTCTCTGAGTCATTGCAAACTGCCCAATTACATGTACAACTCACAGATATTTAACAGAAGACTGTTTCCTTTCATCACTCGAGTAATCTGATCCAGATGCCAACCTCGTCCTCTCTGTAATTCGCAATTTGAATGCCATGGGTCTAACATGTTAGCTATGGCAGATCAGCTATGAGGAGAAGGGTAACAGAGAGGGGCATTGGCTTAAGTAGGTGTTTGCAGTGTGTATGCATGTGGAGGAGGTGACAAATTGTGTAGTGTGTTGTGCAACTTTTGAATGCTATGTGGCTCTGTCAGTGACTTCTTAAGGGGTTCAATCGTGACATTGGAGATCTGCAACTCTCTTATCTCATGATGATTAAACAAGGCTTCAAAATGCCATCCATTCACTCTTGGAGGATTTTCTAGATGTATGTCTATGGCTTTGATATTTGTGTGTTCTTCAATCTTTCAGGCTTGGGTGAAGGATTCAATCTGGATTCCGATGTATGATGTCAATAAGAACTTAGATCCAGGGACTTTACTAAAGAAGCTTTCAAATCTTTCTATGGGTATGTGGCTCCTCTCTCGTCTAATATCTATATAATATTGTTGATAAACTAGCAGACTGCTCTGTTCCAATGAGTAAGCGAAGTCTGCCAGATAAGAGAACATCGTCTGTTGTGCATCCACCCTCATATCCAGCATTGTCCACAGCGCATTCAGTTTCTGAAGGATATCAACTTACATTGACTTATCTCATTCCTCATCTTTGAAACACATGCTTTTACATGATTTCAGTCTTCAACAGAAACAGCAGGAGACATGTGCTTGGTAGATGTAGAAGACTGACAAAACTTCGGTGTGTGCAGGAGGTTGGTGGAGTGGACTACCTTTGATGAAATACAACGAGTAAGGATCCAGCCAAGTCACTAATGCTTTATCTTTACTATCTGAAGGGGTTAGTGTAGCAAGATATAGCTCGCATGATATAGTTCTTTGGATGATCACTGGTTTGCTCAAAACTGCTATTACAATTTTTGCTGTTGGACCAGATATATTGTTATGGTCTATGCTAATTTGAAATTTAGCTGGGATGTTTTCTAAGAGATCATTCTGCAACCACTCAATGGGATGCCCAAGGTACCTGGTGCTTATGTGCCAAAGAAAATATTCAGCCAGAAGTTGTGAGCTTGTCTGGTGGTGGATTATTAGCAACCTGCATTGATTAATCGAAGTGTGAGGCTTTTGGCATGGCAAAACTGTCTTGAATTGAGGGTTCATGCTTGTTTTCGTGGCCGCAGACGATTCATGCCTGATGTGGTTGCCAAAATCCCAAAGAGTGCCAATATCATTGTGGGCTGCCAGAAGGGTCTTAGGTATGCTTTCCTTGCATCATCCGTCCAGTGTGGCAACATTATGCTATGTGCGGCAACTTCCTTCTGCGTTTTCTTAGATGAAGATAGTACAGAAGAGGGCATGGGGTTCACGTATACCTCCTAAAGAAAGGGTTTTTCTTTTATTGCGCTTGCCACTCTGTAGTTATAAGGAGGAGAAGAGATTTGTTGCTGTTTCAAGGAAGAGGTTTGCCCACCAACAGGGCGCGGCTTGAATGAAGTAGAGTTGTGAAGTTGGATTGGGCCAAGTGCCTGATTATCCCGACATACCATTATTTTAAAATTCCACCAAAATTTCAAGCAGAGGAGCTGCAATTATTTGTCTTCATGTGTGGATGTTGAGTGACATCCATTGAAACATTGTTCCCATATGTGTTAAGAGGATTCTTGCTCTGAATATTACCTACTGCACTGCAGGAGGAAGTAGACTGTCCCTCATATATCTGCAAAGTGGTTAATCTGGCTAAGCTTACTTGTCAGTGAAGAGGCTGCTGTATGTTTGACTTCGTCCTCGTACAGAATATGACTAGGCCAAGAACATTGTATTCAGTTGACTTTGCTTAGCCTAGCCTTGTGGCCTACGATCGAGACTATGGATTTCATCCATAGCTCATTAAGAAAAACCTAATCACTTGCTGCTCGTTGTATGAGTCGAAGGACTTATGTAGGGTATTTAAAATCTCACGTTCCATGCATCCCTCAAGTGTATGACAAAACTGTGTGCAAGAGGTGTTCTATGGTGGTATTGGATAGGTTATGCTGATCATGTATAGATATGTCCCAGGGTATGGTGATTTGAACCCCGGTCAGTGTGTGACAGGTCACTGGCAGCATGCGAACAGCTATACAAAGCAGGCTACAGGAATTTGTTCTGGCTCAATGGAGGCCTTGATGGTGCACAGGAAGGGGTGTGTATTGTTGCCATCACCTGCCTTCCAATTTTAACATTGCCTGATTGGTTTCTCCTTGACACTGATGGAAAAGATTTTGTAAGGTTATAAAGCAGGTGTTATATAACTTTTTGTAAAGAATCAGCCCACCCCCTGACAGAGCAGCACCTGCAAGGGGAATAGGCATCCTCTCTCTCCATTGTGTAATATGTTGGTTCACTTCAGAATCGCTGGTTTGAGATTCTCAAGTCTGTTTGTTTTTTAATCTGATATTTAACAGACGTACTTCGTTGGATATAGCTGATGCCACCTTGTCTTGGACCAGGACTTGGAGAGAGAGGGCCCTCAGGCTTTCAACTTCGCTGGCATTGGAGGGGTGTCAGAGTTTCTTGGGTAAGTCCATGGGGCACTCTGGTTGATCTCTCTGTGACCTGATAGATGTCAGCAGCGCGAACAAACATGGGACAAAAAAGACGATTGATGAAATGGGGGAATCCACGCTGACACATGACGTGTTCCAGCAACATGCTCAGCAGGGCACTCAGATTTTGCTTTTAAAGTGTAACATAACCAGGGGAAAGATGTTGGGCGGAAACCACCAATGGGATGCTAGTGAGTTCAACCTTGCTTGACTCCTGCACTTACGACAACAACCTTGATATGAAACCTTTGACTCATTCAACTGTTTTATGGTGGAACAGATGGACAGATGTACAGAGGGTTGAAGCTGCAAAGCAAGGTCTAGGCTACCGAGTGATGCTGTTTGCCCGACTGGTATGTATGCTCCCGTGTTCATAGCCATAGGGTATGCATGTTTCATTCTCCGTAGAGGATGCTTTGAATCCTGCAACACTGGACTGTGAGTGGTTGTTGGAAGGTTTGTGAGGGTCCCCATTGTGCATGGCAGTGTATTTGGTATTTATACAGCTTTGAGGGAGGTGCTGGGTGGTGCAGTTGGCGGTGGTGTCAGCAGTTGATGTGTTCTTTCTTGGAGCCCAGCAGCTAAGCCACTATTTTCAAGAGTTGCAGTAGAGTTAGATTGTTGTGCAAATTACTTTTAGAACTGCGACGTGTAGATCTCCTCAACAAATATCTTAAGGGCCGAATATCCAGTAACGCAATGTTAGTACGTGGTGTAAAGTTTCACCGTTGTCTTGAATTGAATGGTGGGACTGAACAGCGATAGCAGTCTAGGTTCTTTTATTGGTACTCCTTACTCTCAAGTTTGGTCTGAACAGGAATATCCATCTCAAGGACGATTTTAGGTCTCAAAAGAATTTTGTTAGAGTAGAGCAGCTGTGGGTGGAAATAGTTGCAGAGATAAGCAAAGATTGATAGGCTTTTTAATTCTGGCGCAGTGCAAATCTATCAGTGTATAGTAGTAAGCTGGACAATCTCTGTTGGTCTTCCGCTGGCCATCATACATATCATTCGGCTTGCTGAGGCAGGTTTTTGAGTTGATTGTGACTGTGTTTGGTAATGAAGAGCAAGGGCTTGGATCCATCTCTTTCGCTTTCTACTGCCACAACTGTCTTGCAATAACCCGTAACACCTTCAAGTAATGCGCTTTTTTGTCAAGATATGGACTATGCAAACTATCTCCCTTAGGACCACCAGGGTTTTGCATCAAATCAGGCTTAAGTTATCTCTACTTAAAATGCCTTGGACCTCACCTCTAATATATGACTATCTAGAGAGAAAAGCAGTGAATACTAGGGCTTTGTGTTTATCCAACAAGCTTGAAAAGTTAGTCTGAGGGATTGGTGAAGTTGAATGCTCTAAAATTCATTACATGTCTCTTGTCCTCCACTGTCTCACAAAGAGCAAAGTGGACAACACTGGTTTCCCTGTGCAGTACACTGCCCACTTATACTTGTATGTAGCTTCATGCATTTGCACAGTTCTTGATAGAATTTGGAGCCTCTCTTGGGAGAATGAAGACAAAGTGTGGACTTCCTGCCTGGTAGGCTGCTCTGTCTTGCACCTAATAGAATATAGATATAATAATATGATACTTTTCTCCACTTTTCCAGTGTTTTCCAAAGGCATGAAGATTGAAGAGGGGCCTGACAGATTGCATTTGCCTTCTCAAAACTTAATGCAATTTCTACTTGCCCCACCTCAAAAAGCAGTCGCATTCATCACACCCCCAAGTTCTGAGAAGTTGAGAAATGTTTCTAAAATCTCCACGTCAAGTACATAGAAAGGTCATGAATGCATACACTGCATGCCCACTAAGTTACCAGCTGCATAACTGACTGCATCTTCATTACGAGGCTGAAATAGCCGGTGGGCAATCACTGGGAGTGAACGTTCGATCAAAGGTTGTGGGCTTCTTTGGCCTTGTGGTGCTTGCGGCTTCCAAGGTAAGAGGTGGGTGGTTGACAGTGTGCTCTGCACTCGATTTGTCCACCGGTAGTTTCAAACGTGAGAGCTTGCATGGCCAATGCCTGGTTTGGCAGTGTCACTTCAGAGTGTCGCTCTTTGGACTTGTAGTTTTGAAGTACCCGTGTGTCTTCTCTATCTGTCACATATCTCATCTAATCATCTGTGGGGTTTTGGATTCAGTTTACGCTAGATGGAGGAGCGGCAAAAGCTCTTGATTTTACATGCAACACAGACAGGGAATGCACAAGATGTGGCTGAACGCATTAGCAGGGAGGCCGCCCGCCGTCATTACCAGCCCTTGGTAATGTCAATGCAGGGATACAACCCTGGCCATCTTCCTGGCACGCAATTTGTGGTTTTCGTAGTCTCCACGACCGGCCAGGGGGATCTCCCTGACCCTATGAAGGCTTTCTGGAAGTTCCTGCTCCGAAAAAGCCTGGGGCATCGCTGGCTCGAGGGCGTCCATTTCGCTGTGTTCGGCTTGGGCGACTCGGGCTACCAGAAGTACAATATAACGGGTAAGAAGCTCGACCGTCGGCTGTTGGATCTCGGTGGGCATGCGCTTCTTGCAAAAGGTTTGGGCGATGATCAGCATCCTTCAGGGTTCGAGGCAGCATTGGACCCATGGCTTGTGTCTCTCTGGGCGTCCTTGAGAGAGAGGGTGCCTGTTCCTGCAGGTCTTGCTGACCCCCAGGCCGGAGACACAGGTTGGTACTCTTGGCATAGGTCTATGGTGATTATGGATTGTTGATGCTGGGTCTTGAAGTTGATAGTGTGGCGATCTCTGAAGGAAATGGCTGCGGGCCCTCAGTGCAAAGACCCCAGGAATCTATAAGTTAATCCTTCATAGTGGGTGTATTGTGGGTTTAATGCTGGACACGTGATTCTCACTAGGGTGATATATCCAATCCCAAGATACACTGCATACCGTCTTGCACCCTTGACATTTGTTTTCACCGAGATCTTGCTTTCTACTCCTTATTTCCAAAGTATACTTCCTTACATGTTTCCAAGTAACTAAGGCGGGTCTCGGTATCGTTAGCATCTTGTGGTGGAGTATGTAACTTGACTTTGTCATGGTCTGATGGCATGATTCTTATTTGTTTGGACCTCTCTCCTGGGCGGGACGTGTTGTCATTCAGATGATTGCTATGTGCCACGAACATCTAGGCTTCCATATCTGACAAGAATTCTGTCAGTGCAGGCATTACTGTGCTGGACCCTCCCAGATATCGTGTTACAGTTCATCTTCCAACATCACCAGAGGCACAGCTGGCTGCCCTGCCCGACGAGTTGAAGACGGACATTGTGGAAAGGTGTGTGAGCTTCTTGTCTAATGCAAGTTGACAACATCTATGTGATCAGGAGTTTACTGGGGTTGTTGCAGTTGTTCCACTTTAGTGTGTGCAAGGGCTTTCTGGGGTGGGGAAATAGTGTTAGGACATAAATCATCATACAGTAAATGAATTATGATTTCTGCAGCTCTGCTAGGTACATTGGAAGCTTTTGGGACTTCGCGCTCTCCCGCATTCTCTTCAACTGCTAACAGTTCTCTCATACTCCACCGTCAATATATTAACCCCTGGTAGTGGTTTTACTTAAACAGTCCTCCTTTTGATATGCCATCAAGGTTTCTTAAATATAACATTCATCAGTTGGTATTACTATCTTCAGCAGGCTCAGGCTGCCTTCTATCAGTGTATGCCTGGTCATCCAACAAGGTAGATGTTATAGATAGACCCAGTCTGGTTAAATGAAAGTTTTCCCGCAAGTAAGATCAAGTAATTGCAAATAGCTCTGAAACCTGTCAACTGCAATGGAAGAAGCTTAGCATTTCAAACAAGTCTCTCGAAGGCAGCCTTGTCGATTGTCTTTTGAAAACGGAGGTCATTGGACAGGTGGGTTGAATGCAGCAGAGCACGGGCTATGGTTGAAGCTGCAGGAAATCCCTTCACAGCCTCTACAGACCATGATGGCAACAGCTCAGTCTATAGCCCCCCCAGCAGGCCAGTGTTTGCCCAGTTGTTGCAGAATAAGCGCCTCACAGCAAAAGACCATGACCAAGACGTCCGACATATGGAGTTTGACTTGGGGAACTCGGTAAGTAGTCTCTTTGGGAATCAATAAGAATGCACCTGTGTCAGTATCAATACACCAAAATGAACTCTTCAATTACTCTGGTGTTTGGTACATTACTAGATTGCCTGTGCACATCTCCATGACCAGCTATTCCCAGTTTTGAAAGCATTCATTTGATTCTTCTTCAGTCACAGAGCGAATGGGTTACCATAGCCTTCTCACTGCAGAGTGGACACTCATTTATGTAGAGAAGAGAGGAAGATGTAATTAGCAATTAGGGCATTGTGGACATAGACATGCCCATGACATGAAGGAACATCAATAGTTTCTTTTAAGATAGCTCTCTCATATGGTGGGTGGTACTTAAAAGTGCAGGGTGCCCGATATGCACCCGGGGATATATTGACGCTACTACCAAGCCAGAACCTGACATCTGTCAATGCATTCTTGAAGCGCTGTGAGCTGGACCCAGATGCGTATGTGACAGTAGAAGCTGCAGAGTTTGATACTGTCTCTTCCAGTGCGGCATATTACAAAGGTGAACTTGCAAAAAAGGTTGCGATCCCAGTCAGAACACTCGTGGAAACTCTGATGGACATCGATTCGGCTTCCCCCCGCCGCTATTTTTTTGAAGTCATGAGCCACTTTGCTAAGGCTGAGCATGAGAGAGAGAGACTACAATATTTTGCAACCCCAGAGGGTCGCGACGATCTCTACCGTTACAACCAAAGGGAGAGGCGGACGGTGCTGGAAGTCTTGGAAGATTTCCCTTCTGTCCAGGTTATCTTGTTACTGAGAAATTTCTGATTTATACTCTTTTGTAGACATTCTGCAGCCTGAGGTGCATTCTTGGCTGTTGCATCGAACTTGTCAGGGGATTGGAGTTAGTGATGCCATAGACTTACATCATCGACACAGCAGGATACAATCCCTCCCAGTTGGTGATGATCGTAATACAGAGTTGCTCTTCTTTCTGAGCCAGCTTTGTGATTCAACCTTTACTAAAGCTTGTTATACGTCAGGTGGGGCATTACAACCACGGTGTTATACCAATAATAGCGTACAGCCACATAAAGTTTCTTCCTACTGCCATCACAAAGCATTCAAGTAGATGCAAATGAGGGCTTTGATTATAAGTTGAGGCCTCCAGCTATATCCTTTGTGCCCCATTTTAAGTCTAAGACCACATTTTGTGCAAAGACTACTCTAAGGGGTTTTGGCTGCAGAAACCTTCAAAGCTCTTGATAACACTACAGTAGAATGGAAAGAAATTGAAGTGCTACTTTGCTTTGACTTGCTGCCTTTGAAATGTGTCATAATGCAGTGGTGGTACTTGATGTTTTCTCCTCTTGATCTACCTTATGCCTATGGTTTGTGTATTCTAGGAAAAAAACTAGAGGTTGATCTGGCTTTGCAAGTGTTTTTCACACCTGGTGAGATGATCAGCATCACCTAATCATAACACCAGTGTTTTCGTGAGATGACACCTGTGTTTTCACCCCTGGTCAGATGACACCTGTATCGTTCACACCTGTCATTTCACCAGATTAGAATTCCTGGTTTAGATTCCTGCAGCTTTTTCTCAAAAGCCAATGTTCTTGTGTGCAGTTACCCCTTGAGTGGCTGTTGCAAACAGTGCCCCGTCTTCAACCCCGGTCGTTCTCAATCTCCTCGTCTCTCCAGGCACATCCAAATGAAGCTCACATTACTGTGGCAGTTGTTGAGTGGCTTACTCCCTTTAAGAGAAAGAGGCGCGGTCTATGCTCTTCCTGGCTGGCCGACTTGGACCCCAAATGTGGTAAAACCTTTGTCCCCGTTTGGTTTACCAGCGGTGCCCTGAGGTTACCCCCTCATTCTGTTCCATTGATGCTTGTTGGGCCCGGCACAGGTTGTGCACCATTTCGTGCATTTGTGGAAGAGAGAGAGGTGATATCACACTCTGGAGAACCAGTTGCCCCAATTTTGTTCTTTTTTGGTTGCCGTAAGCGGGCAAAAGATTTTCTCTATGAAGAAAGGTGGCTAGCTTGGGCAAAAGGGCAGGCTCTTCTGTCAGAAGAGGTTGGAGGGGGCTTCTTTGTTGCGTTTTCAAGGGATCAGGCTGAGAAAGTTTATGTCCAGCAGAAGATTCAGGAACAGGTATTGTGGATTTCCTCCAAACCTAGCATTGGAGATGTCAAAGCTGAGGGCCGTCTTGTAGAAATAATCAATGCCCATAGGACTGCAATGTGATCTTCTGTAGTGATCGATTTGGTCTGTCAGTTCAGCATGGACAAAATTGTTCTCATAGAGAATTGCTCTCCTTTTATTGAGCCCCCAATATGTGCATGTGTATAGAACTATGGCTATCACCATGTTAAGGAGCCAACAGTCAAGACTTCTTTACAATAGTCTCGGTCTATACCCTGTATGTTGTGCTATTGTTTTTCTGTTCAGTCAACACCTTGATTTGCTGACAGTTAGGTAGAAGCCTACTTATATTTTTTGAGCAGGCAAGGAATTCTGGCAGCTATTGTCACCCTACACCCATATCAGTTGGTGGAGAATCAGTTTACCCAGTGACCCACCTTATGCCTGGGTGAATAAAAAGGCAAAGATCCTGGTATACAGAGATAAACATGTGTCCACCTGAGTGGGGAATGATACCCATTGTTGGGAAGCTCATGATACTCATTGCACAGCTGTTCAACATATATATGATGCTTAGATTTTGATTCTCTATGGACAGGGGAAGAAGGTGTGGCAGCTGTTGCAGTCTGGGGGAGCTGTTTATATTGCGGGATCTGCCAACAAAATGCCTGCTGATGTTGCATCTGCCTTGGAGAGTGTGGTGGAGGGTGAGACAGGGTGGCCTCAGGAGTCAGCATTGCGATACCTGAAAGATCTTGAGCGTGTGGGACGTTACACAGTTGAAGCATGGTCATAATGGGAAATTCCATGTCTTGCTCTACTTTTTCCCCTCTCCACCCCCACCTGCCACTACTTCCTTCTGTTCTCTGTTTCTCTCTTGCTCCTTCTCATTTCCTCATTCACGTAAAGTGCAAATGGAGAGTATAGACAAAAGATCTCCAAAGCCGTTTCTTGAGGAAATCCCAATGTGGGAGCGATCAATTGCTCGCCCCTTGAGCGGCAATCTGGATGCTTGTTGTACCAGGAGAGGTGAACTAGGGCAGAAACACATCATGTCTATGGAGCAGCTATAGTAGGCTGCAGTTTTAGTGGATCTAATTGCTCACTTGGAAGGTATTCTCCTATTGTCTTCTCAGTGAAAGCAACACAGTTGTCCAAACCTTCAAAGGACTTGAAGCCAAAGCCGGCGTATCTCAGAGTCACTTCACCTTGCGGCTACTTTCCCCTTTTCCGTAACCATATATTAGGTGGTTAGTTGATCCAATGAGCCATTTTCAATAGTTGGGTTGGCTATGATGTGTGATATCCAACATACGTCCATGCAGTTTGAATCCATGACCGTTTAAGGTAGATTTTTCTGTTGGATGTTGAACCATAACACATTTTAGATGATCGACATAAAGTAAATAGAGCTTACATAGGAACCGTTGTATTGTGCACAATTGCAGTCTCTTCATACCCGGTGTAACCCAATGTAACCCAATGTAACCCCGGATTGGAGTTTACACCTTCAGTTCCATGTCACTCTCAAGAGAAGGTGGGGAAGATTTGACATGCCAAAAATTGGCGCACCATCCTTTTAGAGGATGCATGTGTGCATTAAGTTCGAACCTCATTTCTAGTATTCTCCTAGAAATGAGATAAGAACTTAATGCACACAGGCAACCTCTAACAGGACGGGTACCGTCGGTTTTTGGCATGTCAAATCCTCCCCACCCTCTCTTGAGAGTGAAATGGATTTGAAGGAATGTAAACTCCAATCGGGCTTACACTGGGTTGCATGGTGGGGAGTGTGACTCTACTTTGGGTTACAGGACGGGGTGTGGAACACTTTTCAGGGTTACACTCATACTTGGTCTCGAAATTTGACTAAGTTCAAATTTGGCGAAGTATAAATGAAGGGACACTCAACCGTGAGCGGTGAGCTCGAAATCGTGAGCCCATTATATAAATTATATATGATTATGAGCATGGATGGGTCGTCAAAACATTAAGAAAAGAGACGTATTTTCGCGGATTACTACATAGTGACCCTATATTCGAAAAAGCAAAAAAATGATAATTCAAAAATGTACTTCAAACCATACCGAAAGATTGGAACATATGTACAAATGGAACACATCGAGATCAATTAATGCATTTGGTTGACACTCACGTAAAGACAACAAATTGGTCATAAAAAAACAATGAATCAAGTCTTCCACTCCTTGAAGGATAAGATTTTTGGTACAATGTCCCATAAAGCACCCCATCGGACTTGAAGATTTTTCTTTTTATGAACAAAGAATCCACTTCTAGATTGAATCAAAGTGCAACATCTTGTGCCTGGACAATGACAAACCCATCCTAATATGAATGGAATTGAATTTCCATCAACGTATAAAGTTGCATGGTCATGCATGTCAGAGGCCATTGCAAGCCAAAGAGGATGTCGGAAACAATGAGAAAGAAAACAGGACACCATGTGTACAACCTGGAGGGTTATGTACAATATCATGATAACAAACACACCGCCACATACTCATCAAATAGCACTAACTTTACAAACATCCCGCGTGATTCTTACACATCTCATATCATCATTTTGACTTTTAAATCCAAATAGAAACTCATTCCCATATTTAGCAGGATAGACAGTGGACCAGAAATACTAAATATTTATTTTATTTAGTTTTAAAATGTCATTTTATCTCATTTCAATAAAAATTTATCTAGGATATTTAACCCTTAATTTTCCAGGCCCTTTTTTACTATTTAATAATTTTGCGTACCCAGCTGCAGTAAATTGCCCCTAGAAACCTACCAAATATCATCCAGAGATTCCAGCCTTATAGCAGTGGACCCAGCTCATTCATGCATGACATACCAAAAAATCAGCCAAGTCCACCGTGGAAATTGTTAGAAAAAAAAAGGGGGAAAAAAAAAGTATGACGCCTCCACGGTTTAAAAATTTTGTGAGATTATAGCGTTGGTCCGGACCTCAAATATGAGGTCCCAAAGAAAAAGTGAGAAAGAAATTGGTTTGACCAAATCAAAACGTAGCTTTATCCAATTTTACTTGCCCCAAGACACACCATTTCCAAATCAATAGTGGAGTGGCCATGACCCCACTAAATTGCAGGTCCAACTGATTTTTTCACCTATGGTTGCTATACATGCAATTACATAGGGGTTGAAATCTCAAAATTGACAAGAGAAAATGTGCCTCCAAATGAAGTACTTTTTCTTCTACAAATTTTTTAAAAGACAATGGTGGATGTGTGTATGTAATGCTCACACACCACAAGGTGAAGTGCTTTTTCCAAAATTGCTAATTTTCTGCCAAAAATGGCCTTCAGAGTGCAAACATGTTTTGGGCTTGTTTACCCGTCACGTCAGCGATCAACAAGCCCTTTTCAGGCCCAAAACGTAAATGAGAGATCTAAGATATTTTTTGTAGGTCCAAGCTTTTGTTTTTTTTTTAATTTTCAGTTCAGGGCTCAAATCCTGCTACTCTGTCCTGCGGTATGATTTGTTTTGTGACCGGTTGGTCTGGGGGTGACGTTTTGCTCTTGTGTGCCAATGGCTTATCTGTAAGGGCTTATCCCAAGCCCTTTTTTGACCTTTTTCCAATTTTGGGTACCCAGCTGCAGTAAATTGCCCCTAGAAACCTACCGAAAATCATCCAGAGATTCCAACCTTATAGCAATGGCCCAGCTCATTGATGCATGACATACCAAAAAAGGAGCCAAGTCCACCGTGGAAATTGTGAGATTATAGCGTAGGCCCGGACCTCAAATATGAGGTCCCAAAGAAAAAGTGAGAAAGAAATTGGTTTGACCAAATCAAAACGTAGCTTTATCCAATTTTACTTGCCCCAAGACCCACCATTTCCAAATCAATAGTGGAGTGGCCATGACCCCACTAGATTGCAGGTCCAACTGATTTTTTCACCTATGGTTGCTTTACATGCAATTACATAGGGGTTGAAATCTCAAAATTGACAAGAGAAAATGTGCCTCCAAATGAAGTACTTTTTTTTCTACAAATTTTTTAAAAGCCAACGGTGGATGTGTGTATGTAATGCTCACACACCACAAGGTGAAGTGTTTTTTCACAAAATTGCTTATTTTCTGCCAAAAATGGCCTTCGGAGTGCAAACATGTTTTGGGCTTGTTTACCGGCCACATCAGCGGTCAACAAGCCCTTTTCAGGCCCAAAACGTAAATAAGTGATCTAAGATATTTTTTGTAGATCGTAGCTTTTTTTTTTTTTTTTAATTTTTGCATCATACTGGAGACAAATCCCTTATCATTAAACCTTCAGGAGTGGGCCCCATCAGATTAGATCTGCAGAAATTAGGTGGAACTGAAAATTCGGAGTCCGATTTAGGTCGCTTGGGAAATTAAGGGTTAAACTGACATGAAGGTGTAGATATATATACCAATATATGAAAATATATAGTCAGATTCAAAACTGACATCAATGTATGTTATTCCAAAATAAATCAGATTTATTTATTATGTCATTCATTGAAAGAATTATGGAATTTTACTTTATTTATAAAATAAAATATGGATTCAGATTTGGTTCAAAAGAAATTATGGAATTCTATTTTATTTTATTTTATGAAAACGGGTATGCACGCATATGAAATATCAGGCCACTGTCCCCTTTTTTTCTTTCTTTTTTAAAATAATGTTGTCTGAGATAAATTTGTCCATGGAAACCTATATCCGTCTGCTTATACCCATAATGAACACAGTGAGGAAACTGATGTCTGAGATTCATTTTGTCATGAAAACCTGTATGCTTATACCCAAAATGAACACACTGAGGGCACTATTGTCTAAGATTCATTTCGCCATGAAAACATGTATGCGTCTGCTTATACCCAGAATGAACACACCAAGGAAATTGTTGTCTGATATTCATTTCGCCATAAAAACCTGTATGCGCATGCTTATACCCAGAATAAATACACTGAGGGCACTATTGTCTGAGTTTCATTTCGCCATGAAAACCTGTATGCGTCTGCTTCTACCCGAATTGAACATACTAAGGCTCACGTGAACCTATGAGCATGCTCACGTGAGCCTACTCACGCCGCCATGGTTTAGTGGTTTAGGATAGGAAGCAAGGTTTAGTAGTCGTGTGTCCCACGGCTTTATTTCCGTGGACATCATGTTCCTAGAAAGCCCTCTAGTCGTGGACCAAGTCACATACAATGTCAAGTTAAAATGGAATATGTATACAAAGAACTGAAGTGCAAGTGGAAGGATGTCAAGATGTCACGCCTGTGAAAGGAAAATGTCAATAAAATGATCCCGGCCATCACTGGGACGTACATGTATCTGGCACAGGGAGGCCATCAGAATGTCAAGGATTATAAGGTCTGCTACAAAAGCAGTCCTAGTATATATATACATATCAAGAGTTAGCTCCTAGTGACTACCACTATCTCAATCCTATCATTGTGTTGCAAATTATGCGTACTCTACAGGAGCTCGCACAGCTGGAACTTGCACCGAGACTTGTCCTCAGAGTTCTTCAAGAACAAATATCTATCAATGGCCTAAGTTTTGCAAAGCTGCATTGCAACTTATAGTTGGACAATGGCTATAGTCTGAGGATGCCAAGCCCATTATGCTCTACAATCTACTCCCATAATCAATTTTCCGCGACGCCCCCAGGACGCCAGGGAATCGCAGCGCCGCAACCCCAACGACGCATTTGCGACGGCCGGGTGCTCCTGCCCGGAACAGTTTTTTTTTTTTTTTTTTTTCGACAGCCGGGCATTGCGATTCCCGGCCATCGCAAAAACGTCGCTGGGCTGCGGCGCTGTGACGTCTCGTTGCGATTCCCCGGCGTCGCAGCATCCCGGAGGCGTCGCAACCCCCCAGTGCGTTGGCGGGGGAATGAGGTCAGGCCCCTTTCCGGCGACGGCATGGCATCGCAAGATGCCACAACGTCGTCCGAGCGCCGGCGTTACGACGCCCCGACGTCGCAAATTCCGAGCCAGGCGCCTGTGCGACGCTGCAGTCGTAGGGGGGTCGGTACGTTCGGCGCGCCCGGGGTCCTGGCGTCGCTAACCCCCCCTAAAAGTAGTAGTGTTCACATGTGGGAGATGGAACTCCATCGTAAGAAGACTGCCGAGTCAATAAAGGAAATTTTTGTTCATTAATTTTTGCTGGCAAGCATGGAGAAGCCTCAAATGATGGATGCAAGCAGACCATAAAGATGCTCCACTGACCGACAGACCTATCATGCATCCTCTCGCCCCGGGTTTTAGGATGGTCACTACATCTACTGCTGGTATAATGACTGATCTAGAACTTTCTGACTTGTTTCTCTTCCGGTTGTTCTTCTCTTTCTTCTGCCTAGAGGTAGTTTTCCCAATGAGAGGCTCTCATGTCCTCAAGACCTCAATGTTGTGCTCTTGCAATTTCCTATCGATGAGGGAGTAAGCACGATACCATAGTTGTTTTGGTTTTCCAAACTCCAATTCCAAAAATGGAGCTAGATGACGTAGATGACATTGGATACTTAGGCCAACGGCACATGCTACCCTAGGCCTAGATCTCCCAAACATGAGGGTCTCTGGATACATATGGGATTGCACTTGGACTTAGATGTCACTAGACACTGGAGGTCGCACTTGGGCCTCTACATGGAAGAAGTATTTGGATACATAGGAGATTGCACTTGGGCTTAGATGGGCCTTAACATAGGAGACGCACTTAGATACATAGGAAATTGCACTTGGTCTTAGATTTCAATTCTTCACACATGGGCCTCGACACAGGAGACGCACTTTGATATATAAGGGATTGCACTTGGACTTAGATGACACTGGACACTTTGGCCAACGGCACAGGCTACCCTAATCAATATATGAAGGAAGCCGGTTTGTTTGTTTTGTTTGTTTTGTCACGTTGAGATGTCCCAAACCGCGGGGCCCCAGCTCTGGTGCTTGGTACCGTTGGAAAGCTCTCGACGAGGAGGGGTGCACTGGCTTGGTCTCATGATTTTTGGACCTGCGGTGTGGGAGATACGGAATTCCAAGTACTTTTGGTCGTTGGAAATTCCCAAAAAATAGCAAAAATGGGAAAGTGGGCATTCCTGGGACAATGGTTGGAGCCTCAACGGGAGAAATATCAAGGGAAAGGTCTCCAGTTCGAATCTGGTCGTAGGCTCTCCGGAAAAAAAATTAAATTTTAAAAAAAAAAATGATTAGATAGGGGATCGCACTTGGACTTATATGACATTGGACACTTGGGCCAACGGCACAAGCTACCCTATATATGAATCGAGACATTTGTTTTGTTTTGTTTTGTAGATTTGAGATGTCCCAAACCGCAAGGCCCCAGCCCTGGTGCTTGGTACCGTTGGAAAGCCCTCGACATGGAGGGGTGCACGGGCTTAGTCTTATGATTTTGGACCTGCGGTGTGGGAAATGTGGAATTTCAAGTACTTTGGGTCGCTGGAAATTCCCGAAAAATAGCAAAGTGGGAATTATTCCTGGGACAATGGTTGGAGCCTCGAGAAGAAAGATATCAAGGGAAAGGTCTCGAGTTCAAATCTGGTCGTAGGCTCTGTGGAAAAAAAATGATGATGTATGGCTAAAACGGATTTCAAGTACTTTTGGTCGTTGGACAATGGTTGGAGCCTCGACATGAGAGATATCAAGGAAAAGGTCTCCGGTTCAAATCTGGTCGTAGGCTCTGTGGAAAAAAAATGCATTTGGACTTAGATGACATTGGACCCTTGGCCCAACGGCAGAGGCTATCTTAGAGGTCGCACTTGGGCCTCGACATAGGAGACGCACTTGCATACCTAAGAGATTGCACTTCAGCTTAGATGACACTTGACACTTGGGCCAACAGCACATGCTACCCTAGTGTACCTAAGCCACAACCAAGACGTTTGAGAGAGCAGAATTCGAAAAAACCAAAACTTGGATATAAAGTTTAAATTGCAGGCTATATGAAACTGATAGCACAACATGTCAATGCTCTCAATTTCAAAGCTTTGTTATGCCAACTCCAAAACAAGCCCTGCAAAAACATAACTATCGTATGTCCACCCAAAAAAAGAGTAGTGGGAGGGTGTTACAAACAATAGAGTCAACGCCATCATTTTTTCACATATCCTTACTGATTTATTTTTGTAAAAATAACCCTTGCATATATACTATGTCTATATAAAAACAGCTCGTAGTAGGGAGGGTGTTGCAAACGATGGTGTCAACGCCATCCATTTCCACACCCGTCCTCCTATCTTTTATTTTATATATTTTTTAACAATGAATTTCAAATAACAAATGTTAACTATGTCTAGACCCCAAAAAAAGCAAGATGGAGGGTGACAAAAATGATGGTGTCAACACTCGCATCGGAGTTGACATCCTCCGTGTTGCTTTCTTTTTGGCAAGTAATGCCCTTGCAAATACATAATGATACTATGTCTACATTAAATAGAGCAAAAAGAATATTGTTAAAAATGATGGCGTCAACGCCATCAGTTTTCGAGACCCTCTATGCCGATTTGCATAGCAAAGCAAAGCACAATTTGACGTCCCAGCTGCAATGGACCAAATAAACTTATGTTTTTTTTATTAAAGAGAGCTAAGGGAAAGGTGTGGAAATAGGCATCAACACCGTCAATTTATAAACCCTTCCCACAGTTCTATTTCACAAAAAAGGCCCCTACAATTATATCTATACTCATTATATTTTTATAAAACAATGGCAGCAAAGAGGGTGTCTAAATTGATGGCGTCAACGCCATCAATTTCCACACCCCTCTCAGCAACTCTCTTTCACTAAAAAGACCTTTGCAACTATATCCATTTTCACTATGTTTTGATGAAACGAAAGCAGCAATGAAGGTGTCTAAATTGATGGCATTGACACCCTCCATGTTGCTCTCTTTTACCAAAAAAATGCTTTATAATTTACACTATGTCTACCTAAAATGGATCCTAGCTACACATGCACGTCACAACCACTGTGTACATTGAAAACAATTATATATGAAGCACTATACTATTGGTATATCTTGGCAATCAGAGCATGAGGGAGGACCAAACCTCTCCTACATAGCATGAAATATTACAACACAAAAACAAAATTATAGCAAGCAGCATGAAGAAATAGTTTACATAGACATTGCAAGTACTACATTTTCATTGTTTTTAGATAAAAATAGAGCAGTAGAGGGAGGATGTCCAAATTGATGGCGTTGACGCCATCAGATTTAAGGTATGTCTTGAACATTTTTATTTGTTTATTTATTTATTTGGTTTCGCTCTCTTTAGGCATACCTCAAATCTGATGGCGTCAACGCCATCAATTTGGACACCCTCTCTCTTTTTGCCAACAATAACCATGCAAATAGAAGTTCCGCAGGGAGAGTCTTGACATTGATGGTGTTGACACCGTCATTTTTAACACCCTTCCTGCTACTCTGAGTTTTCAAAAGAGAACCCCTACAAGAACTAAAACTACTGCATAATGTCAATGCAAAAAGAGTGCAGCGGGAAGAGTGCCAGAAATGATGGCGTCAAGTCCATCGGTTTTTCACACCCTACTTGCTTTGGCATGAAATAAATTCTGAAATACTTCATCTGCACTTTGTCTAGCCAAAATAGAGTAGTATGGAGGTGTAAAAAAAGATGGCATATTCCATACCATCCTTCTTGTTGTTCTTGAACTTTTTAATCAAAATAAACCCTATTCTACAACTACACTATGTCTATTAATAATCTAAATGGATGGCGTTGACATAGTCATTTTTTTTACCCTCATTCATTTATTTTTATTTTTATTTTGGTCACAGTGAATCATATAAGATCCACAGCTACTCTTTATTTGCACTCATAGAATTGTAACTGCACAAAAACAAAAGAACAATTGCAGCCCATTGAATCTACACCGTCCACTGTTTGAGATGTCTTTCATAACATGTAATGAGAGCCCAAAAATGCCACCTAAGACAACGTTCGATTGCCCACGTACTTACCTTTTGCATATGTCATTCTCAAATTATTACGCGCTGGAAAAGTCTAGGAGATAAAGTTTGGGTTTTTAGGGAAGACGCAGACACAAACACAAACGAACTTTAGATATACCACTAGAAGCATTCGTGTCTTTTCCGAATCGACTGCATGTCCAAAACCACTGAGGGAACAACTTTGAGATGTTTGTTACTACTGCACAGTCGTAACGGATAAATTCACATTTCTAATGGCGGATAGAAGTTGCATCAATGACTCCGCAGTCGGCACAATATTCGCGGCGATTTAATTCAATTACGTAAATTGTTTTTTTTTTTAAAAACAGCAATTACAAGTGGTTTTAAGCACTAGAGAACGACTCTTAACAACTAGGCATTCATTGCACACCCTATTCAAAAATGGAATTTTTATAAGTGCTCCACATGGCTCATGACGTGGAATATTTTAATGTATTTTAGGGCTTGTGTGGCTCGTAGAGATTGTTCTAATCGTCGGATGTAAAATGATCTAAGGGTGGAAGAGTAACTTTGTCCTTTGCCTGAATTTGTCTAAGTGTTGGGAGAGGGATGGAGGCTTGAGAGAGAGACGAACAAGTGATGCGAGAAGGACGAAGACCAAATCGAGGCCCATGTCCTGTTGTTGCAAGCGTTCATGGCGTCAAGGGCGCATTATGTGCAAATGTGGGCTCTTGGCTCCCCTTTGTACCATGATTTGGTATTCTTCCTGATGATCACAAGGTTCTTGGGGGAATCAGCTTGATCTTAGCAACCCATATTTTAATCTCTGCCCGCTCAACTGCACCGTGGTGGTTCTTACGAACCAATCCCACATTACCTGACTAGAGATACAAGCAGCACGCACAAGAGGTCTTCTTGGGTTCATGGTCAGTCTAATCCGCAATGGGTCATGACACAAGGTAGAGGACAATGTGGTGAGGGCACCTTCTTCTTCGAGCTATTTCAGCCTGTTTTGCCGAGATGTAGTGTCGTGGAGTGCGATGCTTGCAGGGTATGCACAACAGGGACGTGGGATGGAGGCTTTGGAGACCTATGAAGTTGCGAAGGGAGAGTTCGATAACATGGCTGAACAAGATGTTGTCTCAAGGAACACGCTGAATCTCGCAAGATATGACCAGCATGTGTGCGGGATGAGGGCATTGGAGACATATGAGCAAATGTTGAGAAGAGGTGCAGCCTGACCGGGTCACGTTCATTTGTGTTTGCAATGCATGTGCAAACCTGGCAGCCCTGGAGACTTGGTAAAGGGCAAAGAGGTCCATCGTGACATTGTCAAAGCTGGAACTGTACCAGATGTAACAATACCCCGTCGACATGTATGCCAAACGTGGGAGCATTCCCTTGTGGACAAGGAGTGTTTAACAATATGGCTGAGCGAAATGTGGTGTGGTGGAACGTGATGATCGCAGGACATGCACAACATGGGCGGGGATTGCGGGTTTTGGAGACCTATGAGCAAATGATGTGGGTCTAGGGGGTGAAGCCCGAGCACATTACGTTTGTTTGTGTTTGTAGTGCATGTGCGAGCCTGTTGGAGAAGGGCAAAGAGGTCCATGGTTGCATCGTCAAAGCTGGAATTGTGGTAGATGTCATTCTGAACATGAATACCCTTCTAGATAGGGAGTGTTCAACAATATGGCTGAGCGAAATGTGGTGTCGTGGAAAGTGATGATCGCAGGACATGCACAACAGAGGCGGGGATTGCAGGTTTTGGAGACCTATGAGCAGTTGATGTGGGAGGGGGTGAAGTCCGACCACATTACGTTCAGAGAGTTCAAATGCCTCTCAACATGACCTTGCTTAGCTAACCATGCCTTGCTGATGTTGTTGTCTTGCACTTGAGCTGTTTTTGGATACTGGCTGGAACATCCACAAGGCGGCTCTGCTCGAGAGAGAAATCAGCTTGAATGCAGGGGCAGATTTTGAGATCACAATCGCCACTCAGAACGTTGTTCTTTGCACCGGCATGGCATGTCAGCATGCATATCAGCATGCATATCAGCCCAAACTCATTACTCCGTGAGCCTTCCACTGCCGGAGTGTGCCCATTCAAGCCAGATCTTCAAAACGCAGGGATGGAACGGGGTTTTGAAACCAGCATTGCCTAATTGGATACCCAATTCAGCTCCGCATCTTGGTCCATTAATCTGCTGCACATTGTGAAGTTTTCTGCCCGTTCACCGCAAGTTGAAGAATGAGTATTCTTAAAACACGGGTACTCATAATCTGAAAATGGCTCCAGCTTATGTTGCTTGAGTGCGAATATGAGTGTGGTTGGCTTGGCAGCTTTACATCTGGTCCATCCCACTCGATATGATGAGCAGATTCAGCTTGACTTCTCTCACACAAAAGACGCTGCCAAGATGGGGTTTGCTACCCTAGATGACTTCCCGTTGTTGTTCTGGGCTGCAACATACAATTAATCTGGCCCATGGTGAGGGGCCTTGCCTTCCACCAATCATCTGTAAGTCCCGTGAAATTGTTTTTGTGGCAGTTGTAAGCAGTGGGCAGCGATGGTGGGCTGTTGTAGGATTTGATGAACTCAATGCCGTGTACTAACAGCAACCCCTCATCTCTTATGCAAGCATTCAACAAGCCAAGTTGACTGCAGAGCATATTCAGCCCCCCACGTTTCTAGTTGCCTAATGTTCTTCATCTCCTGGGCAGAGCATTTTCCAGGGTCTCCATCTGTGATGACACACTATCTTCTCATGTGGTTCAGCTTCTGGTCTTGCTCTTGTGCACCACCCCAATGAAGGGCAGTTCCCACCTGCTTGATTCTCTCTATATGGTTGTCTTGGGTCTTGGCACGGTTTCCCACAACCGCCTTTCCTTTTCAGACTGCCAGTCATCAGCCTCGTTCTCCAATGCTTCACTTTCTTCCCAAGTGAAGTGCTCTCCTCTTTTATGCTTCAACGTCCCTGCAGGTGTCTTTTCCTTCATCTCCCGTGGTGCTTTCGAATGAATGAGCACTGATTTACATCTGTTGGCAACACTTACGGTGTCCCTTTCCTTGCATGCCACTGCAGGCCCGCATTGACTTTCTTGGCAGGGAAGTCTCATCCTTCTCCCTCATTTTCTGGCTCAATTGGTGCCCCACTCACCATGCTATCAGGGCTGCACTTATTTTGTGGTGTTGCGCCAGCCAAGGGCGATCTTTCACTGGTCCGATTGTTGGCAACAGCTGATTGGAGTCTTCTTGGCAGAGTCTCCCACGAGCTCCCATCAATTTCAGGCATCAGGTTTTCTACCCTGCCCTTCCACTTTTCATAAGCGAGGTGTCTGTCTTCCTCCCTTTCACTCTTCAGCCTCTCAGGCAGATTTTTCTTCATGCGATTGCTGCTCCCATACTTCCAATCCTTGTTTAATTTTCTCCAGCCATCACCCTCAGATTTGACAAGGTATTGCTGCCCTTCCTTGTGTCTTTCCTCACTCCCAGCTGCTGGTTTTATCCCAGATTCACCTCTCATCCTTGCCTGGGGTTTTGCTTGCCAAACAGCCCTTGTGTGGGGAACTTCAACGAAAGGCAACATCTCATTCTCAGCTCCTGTCTTTGTACCTCTTTGCAGCAGTCCAGCCTCGGGTGCCTCACTTTCTGATTGCTGGGTTGCATTCTTCGCCGCCAACCTTTGACAAGAAAGTGTGCTCCATCTTCCTCATCTCCTACTGGTTCCCTTGATGCTTCACCTCGTATGTCTTCATCCTCATGTTTTAGCAACAGCTCCCATGCTTGAATTGCTACTTTTCCTCGTAGTTGATCTTGTGCTTTCTTTTTTCTCCGTAGCCTAATCAATAGTTTTGTCTTGGCAGCTCCCTTGCCATGAGTGCCTTTGGCTGCCCACCATCCGTGGAGTCTTTCTTGCACTATTCTGACCCTCGTTGGCATGCACTTTGCTGCGATGCCCCACATGTATTTGCCGCTCCCTTTAATCATCAACATAGTGCTCCAGATCCAGTTCCTCATTGTTGACCAGTTGACCTTCTCAGCCCTTGGACCCCATTTTCCCTTCTCCCATGTTGCCTCGTCTTTCTGCTTCATCATTTGCTTTACTTGCATGATGTTGCTTCTTCCCTACAGCTCATCATGTGTTGTGGCTCTTTCCCATGTTGCACTCACTCCCATCATACGTTGTGCAGTTGATAAGACTGAGATGAGTTGATGGAGGATAGGGGGAGGGCTTGCTGGTGTATGTTGTCCAATAGGCCCCATGCACAGAGTCAAAGCTGGAAGTCAGCCTTGCAAGGACCCAAGTGAGAGAAGTCTGGTGGGGATAGCATCTTGGGGGATGGCAGTTAGGGCAATGTGTGTCTAGGGCAATATATGTCATAGCAGCGGGTGATGTGCTGCCAATTTTGAGGATAGAGACAGCCTGTAAGCTGTAGATTTGTATAAGTGGTTTCTTCTGACACATATTGCTCCCAGTTTGCCACAACCAGTTGTTTGCGTTTGTAGTGCATGTGCGAGCCTGCTGGGGAAGGGCAAAGAGGTCCATGGTTGCATCGTCAAAGCTGGAATTGTGGCAGATGTCATTCTGAACAATACCCTTGTGGATAGGGAGTGTTCAACAATATGGCTGAGCGAAGGATAGAGTGTAATGACTGCTAATGAAGGCACCTTCTTCAATTTCACCTTGTTTTCCCCTCTTATCAGAATCGCCCCTAATTATTCATGTCTGAATTCTGCAAGTTAGCTGGTTGACTGAAGCTTTGATAGTTTGGAGTGACTTTGACATGATTAATCCAATGTGACAACAGGAAAGTATCAGAAACAGGTAACACAGTCGAGGAGAAGTTGTGGAATGAATATTTTTCTGACCCCAGTCAATGGTGGGACAATCGAGGCAAGAAGGTGAATGTTTGTTGGATTATAGAGAGTAGTAGATGCAATTGAGCGTAGGAACTAGTGTGATAAGTTGAGTTGGGTGCTTCCTAGAACAAGTCTAGGCTGTCATCGTCAACTGCTAGCAACAAGGCAAGGTTGTATGCATGATTCGTGCGAGGCATGGATAGTTGAAGGAGCAAGGATAGAGTGTGGGTGCAGATTCACCCAAGAGGGCCAGACTTCAAGCTCCAGATTAACTATGAAGCTACAAGAAACCTGCATGGGTAGATGGTCAACTGGCAGCAACGGCACTATTGATAAAATCAGACATTGTTAATGAAGGCATCTTCTTCAGCACATTTCACCCTGTTTTTCCCTCTTATTAGAATCGGTCCAAAATTTCCATGTTGAATTATGCAAGTTAACTGGTTGAGTGAATCTAGTTTGGAGTGACTTTGACATGATACTGCTATCAAAAAACAAGTAACAGACATGAGGAGAAGCTGTGGAATGAATACTTTTCTGCCCCCAGTCAATCATGGGACAACCGAGGCAAAAAGGTGAATGCCTGCTACATTTCAGAGAGTAGCAGACGCAATTGAGCATAAGAACTAGTGTGATAAGCTGAGTTGGGTGTTTCCTAGAACAAATGTAGGTTGTCATTGTCAGCTACTAGCAGCAAGGCAAGGATGAATGCATGATTTGTGGAGGGGCATGGATAGCTGAAGGAGCAGGGATAGAGTGTGGTCCAGATTCATCGTAGAGGGCCAAATTTCAAGCAAAAGATTTACCTATGATTCCCTGTGGATCAATAACTACAAGAAACCTCCATGGGTAGATGGTCTATTTCGTGGAACTCACTGAAGTCTTGCATTATGAGGATCAAAACTGCTTGACTTGCACGAGGCCTTGACCCTTAGGCAATCCCCAGAGCAGCAGTAGCTTTTGGGCTGCTTTTTTACTTTGTGTTTTTCATTTTGTCCCATAAGCTCTTTGAGCTTTCCACAGATGTAATAAAGTACCATTTTGTTTCATTTCATTCATTTTCATTTTATTTTGTTTTATGGCATGTCTTTCATCGTTTGTGCATTTCTAATGCATGATTAGTTCTCTTGTATGGCATTACTAGGCGACTCACTACAAACACCAAAACTCCAAAGCATGAATCACTATGAATGATTGTTCAAGTAAGTTCGAGCACTTCATGTAAAGTAGTAAAGCAGTGGTTGCGCCAACTTCCGCAGTCGCAATTGCCACTAGGCATGTAGCACTGCAAGTTATGTGGTCTACTACCACGTGGCGCCCCGTGCCCGTGGCCACGTGGCAGCAGTGGTGCTCGTCGTGGCGCCGCCACGTCGGCATCCACATCGTCGTCCACGCCCGCGTCCATGTGTCACCGCGCTTCAGTGAGTCGGTCCACTCATCCGGAGGGAAAAGTCAAAGTCAGCCCAAAAGGTCAGACACACGGGCGGCCCGCCTGGTTACGCCACGTGGTTCTTCAGCATTAATCGCATTAATCGTTGAGCAGTTGTTCGCGCGTCAGCGTCCTTTACCACTCCAATCATTGGATGTCCAACCCAACTACCACGTCTGTTGTAACTTCCAGTCGATCCCAGTTTTTTTACTTTTACGACTCAAAATGAGTCGTTACCCCAGTGGTAAATGACACGAATGCTTCTAGTGTACTTCACATCTACAATAGAGAGGCGGAGAGCAAAAGAGAAGAGGAGACTACGCCAGCTGTCCCTGACACCACAAGAGCGTTTATAGCAAAAGTTTTTTTTTATTGTAGATAAGAAAGTGGAGGATTAAGAGACTGGTGAGATCCAAGAGGACGATGAAGAGAAAAGGAGAAAATTGTGAGGTGTTGCCATGGCTGGAAATCAGCATCTCAATGTTTGAGAAATTTTTATTAGACTTTGAGCGAAGAATGAGACTTGCAGGGAAAAAGAAAGTTCTACTTCTTCTAGATAATTTCTCTGGTCACAAGACCATTTCAGTTTGGACAACCAGCAGTAACCGTTGCACTAGGAGCACCAGTTGCACCAACAACACCAATGGCTTTGGCAACAAGTAAAACCCGACCACCATTTCCCCTGTACGATGGGAAATCTGATCCAAATATTCATCTCAATCAATTTGAGAAAATGTGCACCATTTACAATGAAGCAACAGATCAGGAGAAGATCCGGTTGTTCCCTTGCTCACTAGCTAGGAAGGGCATTGAGTGGTTGGGTGGTGAATATATTGTTGAACAAATTCGTGTCACCAGACTCGAGTTTCTGCCACCTAACTGCACCAGCCACTATCAACATATGGATGCTGGAATCATAAAAACATTCAAGACGTATTATCGCAAGGATCTTATTTCACGAAAGATTGATATGTTGATATCGAGTGCAGATCCGGAGGTTGATGTTTACGACGCTGTAAAAATGTCGAGAAGACATGGCGCATAAATGTTTCATCACCATCAGCCATTGTTGGCGACACACTGGCCTTGTTAATGTATTTGAGGGAGGGAAATTATATCCAAAAATGTATAGGGAAATAAAGAGGGAATTTTGTTCTATGAATTTTAGGAGGGAAATGGACTTGAATGCAAAGGGGGAAGTTAATGTATTTGAGGGAGGGAAACTATATCCTAAGATGCATAGGGAAATAAAGAGGGAATTTGGTTCTATGAATTTTAGGAGGGAAATTCATATCCTAGGGACTTGAATGCAAAGGGAATAACTAGGGCAGTTCATACATTTCCAAGGGACTTCAAAGAGGGAAATTATATTCTGAAATGCATAGGGAAATAAAGAGAAAAATTATATTGTAGGAATTTCAAGGAGGGAAGTTCATACCATATGAACTTTAATGCGAAGGGAAATAATAGAGAAGTTAAGATATTTCCAGGGGACTTCAAGAGGGAAATTATATCCTAAATGCATAGGGAAATAAAGAGGGAATTTATGGTCTAGGGGACTGGATTAATATAAAGGGAAACAAACAAGGAACCAAAAGCACACATCCAAACTTGCCATAGGAAAAGTGGAAGGAAAAATATTTATGTTGCAGAAAAGAGAATATATACGAATGGACTTGCATTATGAACCTCAATTGTATACTCATAAGTTCTTTGGCCGCATACATAAGAGCCATTACATTTCCACGGCACTCTACACATTCAACGTTGAGTTCAAGTATATTGTACATGCCCACAAACGCCATCATATTTGGTCACTGCATCACTACATGGTCACTCCCTTTGTAAAAGCTGAAGTTCTTACCCCACCTGGATTTAAGAGGAGGACGGAGCCCAAGGCATATTCGAAAATCCAGGAAAGTTCGAGGGTAGGAATTAAGAACTTTACCTCTCGTGAACTGCTTGACAATTACCCCTTGTCCATGCCCAGATTACGAGAACGCCCCCGGTTGAGGGCTATAATCCCGAATTGCTTGGGCCAGCGCAAAATCTTGTAACAAGGAAATTTTGCTTGGGGACGGCACTATATTTACAAAGAGAATTTTGGAGCAATGCTTTACGATCAATCTAAATACCATCGCTGCCAAAGAATTGTTGCTCCTTGCACTCCACCTTCCTGCAGCATATATTTGTGCTGGTTAGTCTGGTCCCTTGTAAACTCAACAACTCTGACATGCCTGCACACAATACACGACAACATCAACATACACACAAGAGTATATGTCACATGCATAAGACCATACCTAATTATAATACTGGCAAACAACCACTAACATGTAACTCAACATCAGACAGATTCAAGACCATCACAAGCTGAAAGTCTCAAAACACCTCAAGGAGCACTATAGTGGGTGACATTATAAAAAGTTTGAGCAGACATTAAAAGATAAAGAGGCAAACATGCAAAGATAAAAAGCAAAAATGCCCTCTTACCAAGAAACGGAAGAGATGAAAGAGTGTACTATCTAAAAGGACCAAAATCTAGGTATCCCTTGATTTTTGCAATTTCTTCATCTGTCACCAATTATCCTCATGATGATCACTTTCGAGGTGGGAGTTCTCATTGTTTGGAAAATTTGTCATGTCGGAAAACTCTCGGAAAACTCTTGTGTTGGAATCTAATGGAGATGATGTCATCCTTGGCCAATATGAAGTCAAATTCCGCAAGAATGTTGTGTCATTTTTTCCAAACATATATAAACAACTTTCTCCACAAGAGCTCAAAAGCCTTGTACTCCTCAGTCAACAATATATCTACAAATTTTTTGAAGGGCACAAATTTGAAGCTCTAAAGGGATCCCAAAAACTCATCTATACATCGAGACTTCCAAATCTACAATCTTAACTTTAATGGATATAAAACAATAGAAAATGATATATAACTTGATTGATCTGAAGTGACCTAAGATCTTAAAAAAACTTGAGGTTGGGGAAAAGTGGAGAAAACGTGGACATGCTTAGTCCGGTTTATCTAGCTCATGAATCTAATTGCAAAGACTTGTGTTGTACAAATCTTGTTTGTAAAGAAATCATTTCCAAATGTGTTGTTTCATAATTTGTCTGGAATGGTGATGCATGGCGTGGTTGGCTAGTATGTAGAATGCATGCTAGCTTACAAAAGCAGGAAGAGGTAAATTGGACAAGTCGTGTGTTTGCGTAGTGCCGAAATCGGGCGACTCCCATCTAAGGGGCAAAGAAACTTGCGCATTCTTTGGGAGTTCATGTACTAGTGCGTACCTGGCGCGTGCGCGTACTATAATTGCGCTACCGAGGGGGTTGTCTTGTAATGCGGGCTAACGCGGAAGCTACGTGCTTCTGTTCACGTACTCGAGAAACAGAGTTTGTGAAATGGAAGGGCTATCATCAAGTGGAGACAACTTGGGTACGGGCCTCAGAAATGGGAAACGCACCCGAGGCGATTGCAGCTTTCGAAGGGCGACCTCAAAAACAGAAGAGACGTTGATGGGGACATCAACCTTGGATCATGGGGGAGGAAGCACCAATACATATTAATGCTTTGGTGAGCAAAGACACCGATCTTGGGATCGACTCCCCAAAATAATAGACTAAAATATTAAAGGTAACCAACAGAAGACAATATGAAAATATAAAATCAAATTTCAGCTTTAAATTGAGTATTATTACAATAAATACATAATATATAATCAAATAATAAAAATTTATAATAATACAATAAAAATAATTGAAAGAATTTAATACAGGGTTTACCAAGGATGTGTATTCACTACAAGTTTTATCTAGGGAACTTATAACATGGACTTACATCTAACTTGTGTTATTTGGTTGATTGTCTAGTATTATGGTGTATATAAAAAATGAACTATACATAGTCCATATTTAAAACAAAAAACCAAAGATTTTATTGGTTATTAGATGGTGTAGCAAGGAACAACTAAAATAAACTAACTACACAATGGTCTTCATGAAGAAATCAAAGACTCTATCAGCAGGAATCACAAGCGGATGACCATTACATTGAACATTGGCTTGCAAAGTGATAGACTGCATAAGTCCTATGTTGGGACAAGAAGTGAAACAAACCCGTCCTGTCCTAGGAACATTCTCCCTCCGCTTGATAAGAATTTCAGCTCGTGTCATTTTGTTGATCATCAATACGATGACTATGTGGGTTTGTCCACCACTTTTGGTGAGCCAAAATACTACATCAGCACGCAACTCAACAAGTGACTCTAATACACCAAATTCAATCACAAAAGTTGGCCAATCCCCTTCCATGCCATGAAACCTAGATTTGTAAGCTACATTCTTTCCTTCGATCTACGTGAAGGATCTCCAAATCTGGCCGATCCAAGATTCACAATCACATTTCGGGGAAGACCTAGATGAACAAACTTACCTTTGAACATCCTCGCAAACTCTCTTACCCCGACCTCTTCCGTCATACAGAATCGTCATGCGTGGTAGCCATCCATGTCCCTCCTAGTGCATCTGTCAATCTCATCAATAGTCTTTTTTTTTACATCTCTAAAAGCCAAGTATTGAGATGTCCGTATCCCCTCAATCAAACTCCTCTAGTACGTCATGCAAATCTCTTGGAAAGCAACCAAGTCAGTGAAACGGAGTGGGCAAATATTAGGATATCTCGTGAGCACTTCTTTCAAGTCTGAATCCCTCGAAGTTGGACGGTATAACACAAACTCGACGTCATTCTCCCCGCCATGGTATAGCGCCATCTTGCAGATGTTGCACCTTAACAACCTCACAATTTACTTCAACATTTTAATCATCTTGGAAACAAACGTTCACAATCTGTAAAACAACTGCATCAAGTCGTTTTCAAATGCGAAAGAATCGATAGAAGAATCAACAACCCTAATGAAGAGGTGTATAAATTCTGCTAAAGTGCAAACAATGTAGGGAGTTTATAGGGGTTTTTTTAACTTCTCTAGACCTTTTTAAGTCTTACCTTATCCCACGTTCCTGCTTAGGAAAATCATCGCCGTCATATTTTTGTTGCATTTACCGAATCAGAGAGTGATTCAAAAGCGGCTCAAAAACCAATCCAGAAACCTTATACAATTGCAGCTCATCCATTTAGGTGATAGTGGAGATCTTTACCAATGATCTTATCTGCTCATCTTCTGTAAGGTTTGTGTACTCCATAGGCCAAAGGTACTTGTTGATATGAAGGTAGTTTAATACTACCATCCATGTTGTTTGTTAAAGCAACAGCCAATCTCTCTTTATGTAGCTTGGTCCCACTCAAACGATGAGTAGCCAAGGACCGATTTGGCTCCAAACGAGAAAACAATCCTGTCTCGTCCATGTTAAAAACATCCACTGGATCAAAATCTTTGATCAACTCCTTAATCTTTAGTGCTTTGCGCTATTGTATTTTTAGAGCTCTGGTATTAATATGCAATTCTCTTTCAGATTTACTAGGGTAGCTTGTGCCGTTGGCCCAAGTGTCATCTAAGTCCAAGTGCAATCCCATATGTATCCAAGTCGAGGTCTTAGATATCCATCTTTGTATGCGAGGGGTTTTTTCCCATGACTTTATTGAGTAGTAATGTATCCCATCATTGTTCCAGGAAAGCCCACTTTGCTATTTTTCACAAATTTCCGATGATCAAAAGTACTTGAAATTCCATATCTTCCACACATGAGTCCAAAAATTATGAGACCAACTGAGTGCACCCCTCCTCATGGGAGGCTTTCCAACCGTATCAAGCACCAGGGCTGGCCCGCGGTTTGGGAGATCTCAACACTACAAAACAAAACAAACAAAAACAAACAAACAAACAACCTTGTCTCATACATTGATCCCTCCAATTCCATCAAAGTCAAATTTTGTCTTTTCGTATTTGTTCCTTGCATTTATTTATTTTTATCATTATTTTCCATCTAGATGAAAATACAAAATATTTCGATTTTAAAGTTTATATTTATTTTTAATTATTAGTATCCTCCAAGACTCTGATGACAATTTTATATTTTATATATTTTAAAAATTTCAATAAAATCAGGACCGCCAGCCCCAGCCTTCTAGTTTTGTAATTACGGGACTTATGGCTCGGAGTGGTACCACATTCCTATGGCTTATAGCTTCTGTAAGGTTATTTTTTCCTTACCTTTTATCAATAAAGTTTTCCAGGGCTACAATCCCCTTGTTCTCTAGAATTTTTTTTTTTTTTAAATTTTACGGTGGAGCCACTACGGGACTAGCCGTTTGTTAATTTAAAAAGAAGAAGAAGTTATTGTTAACTTCGTAGTGTAACTTCTTACTAGGGCTTTGGACTTTTCAATTGGAAAAAAAAGCCAAAGGAGATGGGGTACAATCCCCCATACAAAGGAGATGTATGTACAGCTTGAGGAGGTACTTAACCCTTAAGTTCCCAAGCGACCTGAATCGGGTCACTTTGAATTTGCAGTTCGACCTAATTTTTGCAGATCTAATCTGATGGGGTCCACTCCTGAAGTTTAATGACAAGGGATTTGTCTCGGGTATGATGCAAAAAAAAACAAAATAAAAAAAAAACAAAAGCTTGGACCTACAAAAAATATCTTAGATCTCTCATTTACGTTTTGGGCCTGAAAAGGGCTTGTTGACGCTGATGTGGCAGGTAAACAAGCCCAAAACATGTTTGCACTCTGAAGGCCATTTTTGGCAGAAAATTAGCAATTTTGGGAAAAGCACTTCACCTTGTGGTGTGTGAGCATTACATACACACATCCACCGTTGGCTTTTAAAAAATTTGTAGAAGAAAAAGTACTTCATTTGGAGGCACATTTTCTCTTGTCAATTTTGAGATTTCAACCCTTCTGTAATTGCATGTAAAGCAACCATAGGTGAAAAAATCAGTTGGACCTGCAATTTAGTGGGGTCATGGCCACTCCACTATTGATTTGGAAATGGTGGGTCTTGGGGCAAGTAAAATTGGATAAAGCTACTTTTTGATTTGGTCAAACCAATTTCTTTCTCACTTTTTCTTTGGGACCTCATATTTGAGGTTCGGGCCTACGCTATAATCTCACAATTTCCACGGTGGACTTGGCTCCTTTTTTGGTATGTCATGCATCAATGAGCTGGGCCATTGCTATAAGGCTGGAATCTCGGGATGATTTTTGGTAGGTTTCTAGGGGCAATTTACTGCAGCTGGGTACCCAAAATTGGTAAAAAGTCAAAAAAGGGCTTGGGAACTTAAGGGTTAACTTACGGAGTGTGTAGGTACCAGGCGTATAGGTACCCCTAGGGGCCATGTGACATGCATGGCTGCCATGTGCCATCCTACATTCTTCCTCAGCTCTGGTTGTGCTGCATCACACAACGTTGTTTGCTTTTCGGTGGGGCGATCGCTTTGTGTGCGGGATTGCTGTGTGGCCTAGGACTGCGGCCGTTTGTTCTTTCCTAAGCGCGTCTCTACTTTGCAGCGCCTCCTTCTCTAGCTCTAGGGTTAGGCCAATGCTTGGCATATTTCTCGGGAGGAGCAGGTGTTGGTTTAGGTAGGAGCGGAGACTGTTTTCACATATTTCACAACGCAATATCGGTTTACAATCTCCATTTTTCTGTTCACTGACTCCGAATCCTAGGACCTTGGAAGTTTTCAGATAGCTTGTCTCGTAGTTGGTTTTTTGGAAGTGGAGGTTTCAAAGGAGATACGAGTGGAAGGATGCAGCAGTTCAGGCCTGACGTCGCAAGTGCTCCAGGATTTGGGGTGCGTAGGCTTGGGCCCGGTTCTTCTTTTCCGGTGCAGATGCTTGGTTGTTTCGCAAATCTTAATGAGTGTGTGCGAGTGTCTGGAGGTCTTTTAGTAGGTGTGGTTTTTGCATGTTGACGTGGATTTATGTATGGGAAGTTTGAAGGCTGAAGAGGCCTAGTTCAAAGTTCCAGGCTTTTCTGATGGTGACAGTAACTTTAGCCAAACTTGTCTGGGTCTTCACACCTTTGCACGATGTCCCTGGAATCCTGAAGCTCGCTCAGTCTGCTTGGAACTTTGCATGCACAGATGCACGCTTTTAGTTTGTGCTTTTCCTCACATGCATGGAGATGCCTGACGTTGCGCTAGATTTGGGTGCAGGGTGCTCCACCGTTAAGAGGAGGTTTTCCAGTAGACTATGGCCCACGCGTTGATGACCGGCGGCAGCCGTTGCCACCCGCGGTTTCGAAACCTTCCTACAACAACAGCAAAGGAGAGGAGCAGGAGGAATCGCCTCCTTCCAGGCACCTGTGGGTGGGGAATGTGTCGCAAGACATTTCAGAAGCAGTTCTCACAGAAAGGTTTGCACAATTCGGTGAGATCGACAGTGTCACAGTATATTCGTCCAGAAATTACGCTTTCGTCAACTTCAAAAATCAGGAAGATGCCGTGGAGGCCAAGAATCGTCTGCAGGGGATAATTCTTGGTGGTCTTGCTATGCGGATCGAGTATGCAAAAGGGGTAAGTATTCTGCTGTCTCCTCACTTGAGAGCATACAATAGTTTAGCCCATCATTACGGAAAGATGGGTATTCAAACGTTGGTGAGTAGTAAATACTTATTCTCTGACAGTTTGTAGAAATGTATGTATTTGAACTGCACTTTGGTTTTGTGAAAGATTGGGGAATAACTCTCCTTTCGAGGTCGAACTTGATATGCGGCCCACCGCGGGCAGGTTGTTTGAGGATGTTTGTTGCGTTGTTGCAACCAGTTGCAACAGGGTGGGGGCATATAGAGAGTTCTTGTTGTGTGGAGTTAAGCAAGTTATTTGAGCCCTCCACTCTTCCCCTTGCCTGGCTCTTCTTTTGCTTGCTAGGCTGTTTCAGCTTGGTTTTGACAGACAAGACTGGGAGTGAGCTTTTTGTATGACAGCTAACTGGTGCTATCCAAAGCCTGATTAGCAAGCCACAATGATATAAACTTGGGTAAACATAGAAGAACACTTGTCTTTTAATTGCAACTTACATAATGACATAATAAGACCTAGTTTTAACCTCAACCCTGAACAGCAATGCTGCTTGTTGGGAAGACCCTAAACCCTTGCAATTTTTCAGCGCTTGACTAAATATACCCCAGCAAGAGGGCGCGGGAATGATTATGCATACGACGAGAGCGCCGACAACACGGTCCTGAACAGAGTACGGCTCTCTTCAATTGGCAACTGAAACATTTCCTATTTTATGAACAAACTTGAACTCTAACTTCGAAAGGATTGTACGTGCCAACCGTCCCAATTGCAAAACTAAGTTATGGAATGAAACATTCATATGTGGCACGTGCTGTGGATGTTTTATTGCAGCTTGTAGTTTGACTCACCTGCACAGAAATGAGTAGCATTCAAAGATGTAATATGGTGAGTGGCAGACTGATCAAATCAAGATAATTGTGTTGAGTCATGGTTCTTGATGATGGCTCTGCTCTTTTGCTTAACCAATTGCTAGTCTGGAGCTGACAAGGCACCATCATTTGTAAGGGTTGACTGACACACTTATGAATGACGAATTGTGTGTATTAAGTAGTGTTTCACCACTTCAGTCTGAAGAAGATTATTGACGAGTTTGATTGTCTTCTGTATACAGGCGAAGCAGAGTCGGCATCTGTGGGTGGGGGGAATCGGCCAGAATATCACGAAAGAGCAAATTGAGGCTGAGTTTAAAAAGTTTGGAGTTATGGAAGATTTCAAGCTGCTACGAGATCGAAATTGTGCATTTGTAGACTTTGTGAAGCTGGAGGACGCAGTTGCTGCTGTGGAGGCCCTCAATCGTAAACGCATTGGCGACGAGGAACTGCGTGTTGATTATGGGCGTTCTCAGCCGCCAAAGAGGGTATGTTGAAGTTCTACAGCTTTAGAAGTTGCTTTAAAGAAATGGGGGTGGCTGGCAGGTCATCACAGGTAATTCTACCAGGGCATGTTGAGTACTACTAAATAATAAGTAATTGGTGGAAATGATAAACTTATGTTGGGAGCTTTTACCCAGTTTCGAATGTAGTTCCAATCATTCAGTGTCTGCTTGAAGCCCCCTGCAGCATTTGTAGTTGTCCTGGATTCGAATAAATTTTCTGGTGTGTTGTGGCTTATCCTCCGTTTGCAAAGGATCTTTGCTGTTCATTTTTGGTCATTGGTTTCCTGCTCTCACTCCTGGTCTGCTGTTTGTGAAAGCAGGAACTACGTGGGGACGAACGGGGAAGCACTCATCGCAGTCTCCCAGATGGTTACAGAGGAACTCAGGATTCATCACAGGTTTTCAAGCTAGTCCCTTTAGCATAACCTGAAATGTTTTCTTGTTTCATCCTTTTGATATTTGCTAGAAGTAGGTTTGCATGTTGATAACATGTAAATACTATACTTCATCTTGCAAGTGACCGCAGACAGCTGCCTCATGATCGTTCCGCCATTTATGTTGTTCTTGCTTGTCCCTGATGGCTTGGTTCTCCTTGTTGTTTTAGGCGGGTGGAGGAGCTAGCACAGGAGAAGGACGTGGGAAGGCAGACAAAGATGGGGGTCCTAGTGAGGTTCTGTGGGTCGGGTTTCCTTTGCTTTCCAAAGTGGACGAAGAGGGGCTTCGGAGGGCTTTTATGCCATTTGGGGAGATTGAACGGGTCAAAACATTCCCGGGTCGCACATATGCATTTGTTCAGTTCAGATCAGTGGATGATGCTACCCGAGCAAAAGATAGTCTTGAGGGCAAGCTCTTTAATGACCCTCGTGTCCATATCCGGTTTTCCAAGAGCGAGATTGGCCCCGTGGATAACCCGCGCGATACTCACCGCAGCAATGATGGTCTCATATCTCCATCATCTCGGCGGACAGGAGATGGACAAGTTTATCCAACAGATAATGTTGGAGGTCCTCTGGGGCCAAGAGGGGGTCTTTCATCAGGTGGTGAACGGTTTGGCAGCCCTGGTAGGACTGGTAATGCTACCAACAGTCGGATAGGTGGTCTGAGACCAGAGTACCGGCCAGATGCACTAATGGCTGGTCTTGGGCGAACGCCGCCCCGTGGCAGCACACGGAGCTCTGACAGTGCACCTGTGATAGGTCGAGGGGATGGGCGGACGCATGAAATAGACTTCGCACGGGGTGCACCAGGGAGCAGACCAGACAGCAGATCTTCATTCGATGATGGCTGGGATCTGCCTGAGGAAGAAATTGTGCCGAGGGAGTCTAAGCGTTTGCGGGTATATCCTGGAGCAGCTATGGAACCGCCCGGGTTTGACTCGAGGTATGAGCTACGCCAATATGGGGGCTCTGAAGGTACTGGTTTTGGAGAAACAGGAGCGGTCGGTGCCTATGGAAGTTCTCGAGGGCCAGGTACTGCGGACTACAACCAGGGATTGGGACCAAGACCTCGTGGGACCCCTGCTTTGACTGATGTTCCTCGTCCATTATCTGATGGTTCCCGGCCATCAACTGTCGGTCCTGGTCCGGGCCCTGCCCCTAGCCTGGGTCCAGTACCCCCTGGGTATGGAAAGCGTGAAGTGTACAGCTTGGAGAGCGGTGCAACTGGAGAGGGATGGCAGTGGCATGGTACCATTGCCAAAGGTGGCACACCTGTTTGCCGTGCCCGCTGCCTTCCTGTTGGCAAAGGCATTGATGTGACTGTGTAAGTGTCCGTCACGATCAGTTTTCCGTATCCCCGTATTTCCATGGACACCTTATTTTATGTTCAATGGTTTGGCAACTGCTTTTGTGAATGTCATTTGGGTGTTAGAAATCATGATTTGCAGCTTAAGTGGTGAAATGAGGTTTCGTCCGTGGCTTTAATTTGGCTTTCTTGCTGCAAGCTGTAGTTGCAGTTTTGTATGTATCTCTTGGAAAGCTGTCTGGCAGGTGGAGGAGAGTTTGTTAATACTGTCTGGAATCAGGTTACTTGCATAGGTTGGTCTTAATCATGATGGTCATGGTGTGGGTTTTGTTTTTGCAGCCCGGACGTGGTGAATTGTACTGCACGCACTGACCTTGACATGTTGGCGAAGCATGTATACCAGGCAGGTGATTTTGGTGTTGTTTTCTTTGTTCCTGAAGGGGATCCTGACGTCCCTCCGTACCAAGACTTCATGCATTATCTGGGAGAGAAGCATCGCGCTGGTGTTGCGAAACTGGCAGATGGGACGACGTTGTTTCTTGTTCCCCCTTCTGAGTTCTCTGAGAGAGTTCTCAAAGTCCCTGGCCAAAATTGCCTGTTTGGAGTTGTATTGAAGTTTTCGCAGCCAGCCCCTGCCGCAGGCTACACCCCACCACCACAGCAGCAGCAAGCTCCTCCTCAACCTCAACACCCTTCCCCTTACCCTCAACAACAGCAACCGCCTGCACAGCATACAGCACCACAACAACCACCATTCCCACAGCAACTTGGTGCACCCATGATGAATGGTCCGCATACTCAAGAACCAACTGCATTTCTGGGATCCTCGCAGCTGCCCCAAGGACAGCAGCAGCCAGGTCAAACTGCAAATGGAGTGAACACTAACCCAAACCTAAGTTCCACACTTACGCCATCTCAGTTAGCAAGCATTGCTGGACTCCCCGGTGTATTAACACCTGAGCTCATAGCATCCCTCACAGCACTTCTGCCGCAGCATAGCCAGGCTCCAACTGGCACTGATGCCACCTCGATACCTCCACAGGTTTCTGGTGGGATGACCATGTTTTCCATGAATGGGGGTGCGGCTCCAGGGAGTGCACCCATGGTAAGGGGTCCAGCTGCTTCAGGACAGCAGAATGATATGAGGCCAGTGTACCGACCTCCCCTGCAAAACAATCCTCCACCACTACCCTCCCAAGGGTGGCCGCCTGCACAGCACACTCAGCAAGATCAGCAACAATCTGGTTTCCATTCGCAGGCTTCAGACCCGGGCTCTATGTTTGCTCCCCAACAGCACCAGCAACAAACACCACCACAACAGCACCAGCAAAATTCTCCACTGCAGCCACATCCCCCCCATCATGTCTCTGGGGTGCCACCTTCAGCCCTGACAGGCTTCTCTGGACCTCCGCAGATGCAACCACAAGGATTTCAAGGCCCTTCAGGATTTGGTGGCCAACAGTTCCCACCACCCCCTCAGATGCCCAGGCCATCTCAGCAGCCAATGGGAGCACCACCACAGTTGCCTTCTGACCAGCTGGCCCAGTTGACAGCACTACTAACTCAGCGGCAGCAACAACCAGCTCAGCAGCAGGCAGCTGCGCAGCTTTTGCAACAGCATTATCAACAGCAGCCTCCTAGTCAACCCCCACAATCTCTCTCAGCCCAGCATCATCCCCAGCAAGCTTTTACCCACCAGTCTCAATCAATTCCAATACAGCCACCTCAGGCTTTCTCTCAGCAGGCACAACCTCCCAACTATGGGCAGTTCTCCCACCCTCAGTGGGGGCAGGGCCCTCCTGCACAGCTACCACCACAACCTCTGTCACAAGCCCCATCTCAGCAACAAGCACAACAGCTGCCACCCCAGGCTGTGCAACAGCAGCAACCGCAGCAGCATCAGGGTCCCTCACAAGGAGGTGGCTGGGATGGTGGGGCATCTCAGGGAGGAAATGGCACTGGCCCAGATGCCCAAGGGGCAAGTCAAAACCAGGGTTCAGGTTCAGGTGAAGATGCTCAGACAAAACGGTTTCAAGCAACATTGCAGCTAGCAGCTGCACTGTTGCAACAAATGCAGCAACAAGGGAAGCCCCCGGCAGGTTCTGAGCAGAGGTGAATCAAGGCTGAAGTATTCAAGGATCGCTTGTGGCCAGGTATGTTTTCTCCTTATTTCCTCTAACTCTTCGTCATCGTACAGTTAACCACACGCAAAGTTCACGTTTGCATAAGTCTGCTTTGAAATAGTCAAAACAGCTAGGGTCTCACTTGCCGTAAACCCACTCCTTGTTCAGCGGACGCCTGAGTGTTGTGGGGCAACAGTCAAAATCTATCAACTAGACTGTAGATCAGAAAGTCCCGTCAATCAACAACTAACACTAACTGAATATCTGGTGTGCACCTATTCATGGGTAAATCCATCGCTGGAGGTCTGGTCAGTTAAACATAGCTTATGACTACTGCTTGATCTGAAGATTCCCCCTGTCCGAAACATGGTTCACATCATTGGGCAACATTTTGGCAGCAAACAGTGCCTGATCCCATGAGACTAGAAAGCTGTTCCAAACTTTCCGGGGAGAGCTAAGCATCGAGAAAGTGACCATAGTTGATCCATGACTGGAACATCTTAACAAATAGTAAGCGCATCCCACAAGTCCAATTCAGTAGGAAAGAGTTGACTTATCACCAGGGTTCTCGAACTGGGGAATTCTCTGTCTAGAACTCGAAACAAGCTCTTATCCTATCGATGGCCAACTAAAGCAATACACCATCCAATGCAATCAGCACTGTTCCTCCCTGTGAGTATTGTAGGAAGCGAAACCTAGATCCTCCTCGCTTTTGGTCAAAGTGAAGTGAGGGCCAAACAAGTACGCAGTAGGAAAGCACAGCCCCCCCCATCAAATGTCTTGGCTCAATCAGTCTGTGAAGAAGCACAGCACAGGTTCCTGTTTAACTAAGAAATTTCTTAAAACAAATGGCATTTGAGGAAAGAGAGAAGTGAAAAACTACGACCCTGGTGTTTGCCAAGTCTTACATGTAAACTCGCTTTATTGATCTTCCCACGCCTTAGGTAATTCCTCTGCACAACACTGACTCTCAGAGACTTCATGATCTCGATTGGAAAGCTTGGACAAGACTGGCCATCTGCACAGCATAACAACAGCTTCGGTAACGGTGTGAATTAGGTCTTGTACCAATGGGCTTCATTATACCGACTTCTCTGGGGTAGGGAGCACAGGGAATCAGCCTGAGAATCACACAAATCACTTTTCCCTTTAGTGCCCTCCAGGCACCAAGCCTACACACAGTTGGTGTCTTAATTAGCACCTTCTGACTTACCTTCTTACTGATGGGCAGAAGTCTGAGTACTTTCTACAATTACCCCTCTCTTATGTGTTCCTTAATGTACCAAATCTATCTGCAATCTGTGCCTGTATGACTGCAATAAGTCCCCACGTCCTCTTAAACACATTCTGAAGTATAGCCACCCACCCGTAACGTAGGAAGTGTTGGGATGATGACTCTCAGCCCTTGAGGTGTACCAAAACATATGCCCAGTGTCGTGATCACTGGAAATAGTGTCCTTCAAAATCTGCATCACATCTTCAAATAACACCTACCACATTCTTTCTATATGTAGTTGTTCCTGTAAGTCAGTAAATTGTAGCAACGCACAAAAGACCTAAGAATTTCCCCACTTTAAATCCATTAGCATTGGGTAACCTGTATTGCAGTGTCACCAGATGAGTTCACTTCCTGCCCACCTGCTGGAACAATTGCATGCTTATGGGAAATCTCTCACAGCCCAGTATGCAGTCGCATGATCATCATACAGATCTCTTAAAAGTTTAGTCCTCTGGTTAAGGCATCCAGAGCTAACTAGCCTAAGGATGCAATTTGAGCTGGCCACTCAATAGTGCTGACACTGAGTTTATGTAACATGCTCTGACATCACGTGTGCATTAGGTTGGTGTTAGGTGATCGAGAATGTGTGTCTCTCCCTGGGTGATACATTGGAGGGGGAGCTCGGTAGTGTCCTGATTAGAGTGTTGGTTGCACATCTTGAATGCATAGAGTCATTATGGAGGGTTATTTTTTGATGTTTACTTGTGCAATGGTGAGATATGCTTCAGGGCAGTTTAACTCATAGCAACTCTGCCATGCTTGCAGTTAGTTCACATGGACATTTCCCTCTACCCCATTCCCACCTTAGCCACACCCACCTCAAACATCAAGGGGGTAAAAAAAGGAGGGATGCTGCACACTCGTTCGCGATTGAAGGATGAAAGCTCAGCGCAGTTCCAGTCACAATCTGTAAGCATGCATTGAGTGGGTTTGACAAGCACCACAAGCATTGCAACTACTATGAGTTTCCTCTCGTTAGCCTCATGTCAACAGGGCTTGTGCAGATCCAGTCACAGTCCATAAAGAATGCATTCGAGAGTTTCAAGAAGTATGACAAGCATTACATCTATGATCCGGTTTCTCTCACTAGTTTTAGGTCGACAAGGTACAGTTGTGCAGTCAGGAAGCTCGACCTGATCTCTAATGGATGTCCTGGGTCATCAACCTAAATTTCTGGTGTATAAGTGTACTTTGCTGAGGATAAAAGGAAATTGCTTATGTGTGTGTGTGGAGTGTTGTCCATCAACTAACTTTTGGAGTCCTCAGCAAGATTTTGGCATCATCTATGTAGAAAGCTAGTCATGACCCCTCCACACTAGCTCGCCTTTTGTGTTCTTGCAACGCTTTTGGAGAGCTCTTTCATCTCGCTTCTTCAAACTCAGAGCCTTTGTCTATTGGACGCGTTAACATGCCCTCTGGTGACTCCAGTGCAAAAGATAGCTTCTAGTCGCCGCTGCACATCAAGATAGTAATTTGTGATTTGAGTTGAAATGTTCAATATCTCATGCACACCATCTCTTTGTGTTCACGTTGAAGGCTGATAAGCATTTTGTTTGGCAATAACATTGCCAGAGTTATGGACTACACTTGTCTGCCAGTGGCCACCTCACTCCTGGGATTTTTGAGTTTCATTTCATATCTTCATGTCGTTGTTGTGTGTTCTTATGTTTCTGCCTGGGTGGGATTGGGGTTGCACTCTGGTGCTGTTCAGCTATGAGTGGTCTGAGGAAAGCAAGGCAGCAAACTAATTGATTCTTTAGGAGCAGGTTCAAGTTGATGTAAGAGATTATTTTCGCTAATGTTGGGGATGTGGTTTGGTCTGATCGAGCTGTCTACAATCTCCCTTCCAACTCACGGACTACTCCTTGTGTCTAGCGGATAGCAAACTCATCTGGGTAACTGTATTCAGTCATGGCAGAATGCTATGTTCTTTGCCAAAGCTTAATGTTTCACACCTTATACTGCCTTAGTAAGTGTTACGTCTCCCCGAGGTTTCAGATTGTTCAAACTTGATTGAATAGACACCCATCCTGTATACCACGACAGTGCTGGCACCAAGAAAGCATCAATCTCCAAACTTTTGTGTGCATGTTTACTGTACAAGGAACCATGTTACAACCTTCTGCACCATGAGCAAGTGAGATGGAATGACTTGACATTTATTCCCAACATTCTCTCCTGCACTACAAGAATTTTGCATCAACAGATTTGAGGAATTACAGACATGATTGCATGATGCATTATTACTATGTGGAAGTCAAATGCTTCCTATCTTAATTTGGGCTACTTGTACAACTTGATGGGAACCACAGTGCCCATTCATCAAGGAAATGAAATGGTGCTTTATAACGTCCGTGGAAAGCTCATAGAGCTTATGGGACAAAATGGAAGAAAACATGAGAGAGGAAACAAAAACCAGAGCCAAGAATAAGAACTATTGCTCAAAATGGAAATGGAAGAAAGGTCAAGGCAAGCTGAGAGACATCACCATGAGTTCCATTCATGTTAGGGCTATCATCTTGGCCAGTTGCAACTTGCAATGGAGGGACATCTACAATTAGAGACCCAAGAACAAGAAGGTAAGGAAAAATTCAAGGAAAATGTGTATGGGGTCTTGTTCAGCAGCTAATGAAGAAAACTACAGAAACACTCTTATAGCATCTTATGAGCTCATGGAGCAATTGTCATGCCAGTTGATGACAACAACACTGAGAATCTAATAAGTTTTGTGAGGAAACAAAGAGAATATAGCATATAGAAACACTCTTATACAATCTCATTTGGGCTCCAAAGGGTTGGACAATGAGACCAACTCTTTACACAAGAAAGGGCTGTCGCATTGTGGTCATGGCTGCCGCCTGCATTGCAAACCTGCGCACTCTGTCTACATCTTCTTCACTTTCAAGCGATTGTTTCCCTCTCTCTTTCTGGACCCATTATGGGCAGAAGGGTGCGGAAGCAGCTTCCACTGTCGCCTGTCTAAAGGTCTCTGGGATTGTCCAATTGGGGAAGTGCTTGAAGGTGTATAGCGCAAAGGGGACTAGGATCAGCAACCTGGAGAGGGGTTTGAGTTTATGTTTCTCAAAGCGCGGTGGGATTGACAGTCCGGTGGAGGGAACTCAAATTTACGGGGGTTTTAAGAGTAGGCAATTTGGGGGGCAATTCTTTAGCTCGAGAAGCTGTGAGGGGGAGAGGGAGACTGTTTGTGGGGTGTTACCGACCGCGGCTTCGGAATCCATGGCTGGAAATTCGTCGAATGCGGATTTGGGCAAAGGAGAGAGTGCAATAAGGCCTGAGATGCTGAGTAAAGCCCCGTATTCACCACCTTCCTGGGCTTCCAAATTGCACCCGGCTCCTTCACATTATTATTCTCTGGGCCAGGTAGGATCGCTTTCCCTCTGTGTTTTCCCTTCGTCGACACCTTTGGCTGCATTTGATTCCGAGCCCGAAGGATTTCAGATTGAGTGACAGCAACCTGAACAATTTCCGTCAATCCTTTTCTTCTTCCTGATTCCATGCACGAGCTGCCTGTGTTCTGATGTGCTCCTTCGTGATACCATTACCCTCTTGTGTAACGGAAATTGAGTGCGTCTCGCGAAGCTGGGCAGCTGTACTTAACATTCTCAGCTAACAAACAGTTCCCACTAGGTTCCAATTCTTGCTCAGACGCCAATACCCGGCATCCAACAGGACTGAATTTGGGGAAAGAGAAGGATTTTGGAGGATTCATTGCTACTGTTGGTGAGGAACAGATCTCCTTATGCAATGGAAAGTTTGACTCTGTTGAAATGCGCGTAAGCAGTGCAAACCAAAGAGCAGGAGCAAGATGGCTTCCCGAACGCTTTTTGATATGTACTAATTGCAAACGTGGTTTTTTCATGTTGTCGACAGTTCCCTACACCCATACATCGCTGGCATATTCCAGGTTTGCCTACTGGCACCGAAGTGTGGATCAAGGTAAGCTTTTCGTCAGGTTGCTAATGTGAATGTCTCAAATTTGCAAAGTCTATCTGCTGTAGGCACACTCTGCAAGTTTCTTCTTCCAGGGTTCAGAGAGAGCCAGTAATTAGCAGAAAGAGAGGATGCTGTGCACCCTCCCTCCCCCCCCCCCCCAAATGCGTATCAGGGTAGAAGCCCTCACCCAGCTTGACTAAGTGGAGAATATGGGAACTGCAGAGAGATGACTTGACAGGAATGCAGCTGAGTGGCAACAAAGTACGGAAGCTGGAATTCATATTGGCAGATGCCAAGAAGCAGGGTGCCGATTGCGTGATTACGATTGGTGGCATTCAAAGCAACCATTGCCGTGCAACTGCGGTGGCAGCAAAATACCTCAATCTTGACTGCCACCTCATTCTTCGCACGAGTCGGGTTCACTTCTGTCACCTTCCTGCCATCTACACTGTGGAATCATCTTTAGTTACTATGCACATGTTTTGGTTGTGATCACGTGACAAGGTTTGGTATGGCAGACAATTGTAGAGGAGGACCCAGGGCTGACAGGCAATCTACTCGTGGAGCGCCTGGTGGGGGCACATGTGCACCTTGTCTCCAAGGAAGAGTATGTCCAGCTTGGTAGTGTGGTGATTTCTCTTCTCCCTCTCTCTTCCCTTCCTTTTCACTGCTCTCTTCCTCCAGTTCCTATGGTTGGATTGGTAGTTCACTCAGGGCAGCATCTGTTGCATTTTGCCGAGAATTCTGTCTCAAATATCCAGTTTGACTTGCAGCGCAACTGCATCATATCTGGTACAGCAGAGAGACAGTAAAGTAGCTGTATAGACATCCTTAACATGAGATCAACTCAATCCTTGTATCTTGATTGTCTTCAGCTCTGCACAAGCACTACGGCGAATTGCAGGCTGAATGTCTTACTCTGGTGGTTGCGAATCCCAGCACTGGCTAGGGGATTTATTGTGTGGGTCATAGCCAAGAGTTGGCTATTAAGTACATCTGCCTCTGCAAATGTTGATCAGTGTGATTGGCAATGGAAGCTTATGTCTGCCTAGCCATGCCATCAAAGAAACCCGGAAAGTATTTCAGTGTCATGTAGGTCTCAGGTCCACTAGACAATCAAAATTGCATCTTGCTGATGGCAGGCTCTTGGAGATTTGCTCTCAGAAAAGCTGAAGGCGGAAGGAAGAAAGCCATATGTGGTGCCAGTTGGAGGTTCCAACTCTCTTGGCACTTGGTATGCTTTTCACATTTGACCTCCTGTACAGATTGCTATTGTGTGCTGTGTGTGTGTATGTCACGTCACACCTGTAAAAATCATTGAAATGGAAAAATCCTTTCTTGACCAATCTAACGGCACAGCTAACCCTCCCTACACAGTGATTGAAGCCCTTGCATAGGCATTTTAGTCTGGATACAGAAAGCATACTACCACTATTGGAAAAGGAAAAGTTACTGGTTCACAGAATCCCATTAAGCCTTTCGATGGAAAAACAGTGGTTCTAAACTATTTACATCTACTGGGGTTCTGAAAGGAAGTCCCTTTACTAACGGAGCTTGACATAAGTAAAGTTGATGGCAGGGGATACATTGAGTTCGTCAGAGAGCTTGAGGGTCAAATGCAGGCAGGCAAGGTCTCCAACATTTCACATTTTGATGACATTGTCATGGCGTGTGGAAGGTTTGTGGCATCTTGATCTGTTCTTGGAGCGCTTCTTGATTGCCTTGAACTAATCCTTCTAGCTAGCTGGCTCTAGTGATTATGTAGAGATGAACTTTTCTATTAGACTTTCCTAAGTAACTCTTTGCCAAGCTTGGGTGAAGGGACAGGGAGGGCAGAGGGTGGAGGGGAATGAATACCTGACTGGGATTGTCGAGGGCTTGCTTGAGAGGGGTTCAGATTCAATGAGGAAGTGGAAGTAAACTAGGGTTCAACTTGCTCTCCCCTGAATTTTTCTTCATAGATAATGAGTCACTTCTCTAACGTTGTGGTTTTTCTCATCTGAATGCAGTGGGGGAACAACAGCGGGACTTGGATTGGCAGCACATCTGAGCAGTCTTAATACCAAGGTCCATGCTTTACTTCACACTCAAATCTCAGTTAGTTGTGGTTTTTGTATACTATTTGGAGGCAATCTTATTGACATCAGATGGAGTTCTCTTCTAGTTCCAGTGCTGGAAAATTGTTTGTTGGATATCAGTCCTGGAATTTGACAGGTTGGAGTTTTGTAACACTCTCTTTGGCCCTACAGTAATGTAGATTGTGGCCCTGGACCCTCTCTGCCACCTGTAGGCATAGTAAACTTATCTTTACAAGACTTCCAACTTAGAGAATCATGTCAGAGTTGGCTAATGGTTTTATGGTTGTGGTGGAGACTGGTTGTTGGGGGCCCAAGTGTTTCTGTCACTTTGTCTTCTATGGTTCCCAGAACTCTCTGAGCTTGCGGTTTACGTTATAATGTTCATTTTTTCGCCTCCCCCCCCCACCCTTTCCCTCTTCTTTGTCTCTGTATGACCATTCAACCTTTCTGCAACACTTGTAGTTCTTTGGCCTTTGTGATTCTTTGTTGTTTTGTGTCCCTTGGGCCTCCCTTTGGATGTAATATATTTTTCTTTCTTGCTTTCTCTTCACAAGGCTACATAAAGTGAAGTCAAATGCTTATGTCATTATCATTCATCATTTTTCTCTCCTTCCGTTGACATAATGATCTGCTCTTTTTTCTCTCTGTCTGTGACATGGGCAAGCACCTGAAGGATGATCTGATGGGCTTGGCACTAGACTGAAATTTTAAGCTCAGGGCGGGGAGCCTACCTTTGAACACTAAAACAGATGCAGAGAGGAAAAGGAGATTGTAATTGCCCGATGTGCGGGCAACCTGAAGACTATATCCATTTTCTGATACATTGGCCAAATTGGGCGCAGGGTCTATGGCCACAAGGCTACGGCAATCAAAGTCTTATGTACATGCTGTTGGTGTCCTTCACATGGCAAACAGTTGTGCTTGCACCCATTAACTGTGGTCCTGTTGCACAAGAGCATATCAGGATTATGTCGGAGTAGGGTTCCTCGTATTAACAGTGGAACCATCATGTACATGTAGGTGCATGCATATGCTGTATGTGATGACTCAGATTACTTCTACGACTACACTCAAGGCCTTATGGATGGCCTAAATGCAGGTGTTAGTTCTCGGGATATCATAAGGATTGTCACTGTAAGTTCATTCCCCTGCTCTCCGTATAGTAGCACTTCTATTTATTTGAAGATGGTTCAGGTTCCAAATTTTAATTTTCTAAGGGGGCCCTGCTTGTAGAGTCCACCAAAGGGAGGCGGAAGAAACCTTGTAAAATCTATACCCCTTACCCTCTTTATATACTCTCTTAAGGCGGTGGTGGAGCCTTCTAGAAGGGGGCCCACCGCCTCATCCTCCTTCTGGAAAGCTCTAGAAGTAGAAGGAGGGCCCACCCTCCTACTTCTATGCTAGCCTAGGCAGATAGGTGTCTACGTCCAGTCGAGCCACTTCCTTTCTCTCCAAGCCCCCCGCGATCCCACGCGATTGGCTGTCCCACCATGTCTGGTTTTCCGAATGAATTGGGATACATAGTCTATCTTTCTCTCATACTTGGATGGTATGAAGTGCTTGCTTTCTCCCGAGATTGCGCTCTTCTACTGCAGTCCGAGTGGGATTGCCATCACATCCACGTGTCTTACCATGTTCTCAAGAGACCTCCACTGGTGCTGGAATCAACACTATGTTTGCTTGCATGAACTCACGCTCAGCCCTTAAATTAACACTCAAATTGATCTCATTCTCAGCCCTTACGTGAATGGAAAATATAGTGGAACTGTGAGCACGCATCAGGTTGAGGGCATTTTTTCCCCTGGTGGGTAACAAACCCATGTTGAGTTGAACTTCGTGAATGTGCAGGCGAAGGGGTTGGGGTATGCCATGAGCACATCAGAAGAACTGAAGCTTGTGAAAGACATTGCAGAATCTACTGGGGTTATTTTGGACCCTGTCTACAGGTGCGTCCTGATGTTGTCCGTCAAATGGAAAGTCTCTCACTCCTTGTGGACCTACTACTGTATAGGTCTATGTTGAAGTAAATACTCCAACAGGTTGTTTCTCATGGTTTGTCAACCAAGAGTCCTCCTAATAATACTGGTAAAAGTGTGGACTATGTTAAAATAGAACTACGTTTAGAAAACTGTAGTGAGGGGCCGAGAAACTGACTCATTTGGTGTACTTGATGCAGTGGAAAGGCTGTGAACGGGATGCTCAAGGATATGGCCAAGAACCCATCCGAATGGGAAGGTAAAAAAGTGTTGTTTGTGCACACAGGAGGCCTTTTGGGTATGTATGACAAGGTGCTTCAATTGCAACCATTGCTGGGCAAGTGGGAGCGGTTTGACCTTGCGGAGTCCACTGTTCAACAGGGTGCTGGTACTGGCAAAATGTTCTGATTATTTGCTGGGGCAGCAAGAAAACAAATAGACTTGTCAGACTGATTGAAGTTGCCTTGGGGCATAGTCCATGTCCCACTTTGTATGGGATCAAAACACAGGGAAGGGGGAAATTACTAGTTAAGATACAGTCTGAAGGAGCCCTTGAGTTCTTTATTTCTTGTTAGACCTGCTTGTGTTGGTCATAAACCTTTTGGAAGGAGGAAAAAAGAGGAGAGAGAGAACCATTGGTATAGAATAGATGTCAGTGCCCTTTATGTCAGGACCATCATCATTTGTGGCTATTCTTTACTGGAACTTTCATGAGCCTCAGGGTAGATGCGCTTGCACATTGTGAAGCTCTGAGAAGAGATTCTCCAATATGCATTTTGAGTTGCTCCTCAGGCCAAATATGCTCCCCCAACGTTGGTGAGCAGCATGATAGTGTCGCCACAGTTTTGTAGAACCATTTCTTGTGATAGTAATTTCTTACACAGCTCACCAGATATCCTAAGTTAATCGACTCTATATCTTGGAAACAGAACCGCCCTGTCAAACAGGCTAAGTCCTGGCAGAAGAGAGTAGAAGAGATCCTCAAGGACCTGGACCTGGATCCGCAAGTCTTGACCCTGCTGGATAAATCTGACTTAGAGGCTGTAGTGTCCTCAGCCATGTCTGTTGCCATGAGATTGTCTGATGAAAATGAAGTTAGGCAGAAAACTTCCCTGAACTTGTTTCCAGTCTGTGACATGGGGGAGGACATCTTGGATGACCTCAAGGGTCTACCCACTCTCGGCACTAGACTGAAATTTAAACTCAGGGCAGGAAGCCTACCTTTGAACAGCAAACAGAAGCAGTGAGGAAAGGGAGAGTGCAATTACCCGCTGTGTGCGCAATCTGAAGACAGTATTCATTTTCCGATACACTGTCCGGGGTTCTCTCACCACTCTCTTCAAATCTATTAAGGGAATTGTGCCTGTACCCCTGTTTACCAACTTTGAAAGTCTCGAGGCTGAGCCAAAAGCCCAGGCCCTCCTGAGGCCTAGTTTTTGGGCAAATCACACACAGCAGATTGATGCTTGTGTGAAGGGATTTCTAGAGGATATCTGGAAAACCCGGATTAATTCTTTATATGGAGGTAAGTCTTACTACCAACGTCAGCCCCTGACAGAGGTAGGTTCGGTCCCTTTTGTTCCCGCTCAAACTGGGCGCGGGGTCAATGGCCACAAGGCTACGGCAAACAACGTCTTATGAGTACAATCTTACACAGCTCAGAAATGATCAAATGGTAGTTCCTCCAACAAGCATCCTCATATTGGCTCCCAGGCACTGGTGCCTGTGAAGGTAGGTGCTTGCCCATTACCTAATTCATAATCTCCTTCCCGAACACCCCTCAATTTTTGACATTTCACCTAAATGACGAATTCCTCATGTTCGTCAAACCATAATTGAGCTCGAGGCATGCAATGTTTGCGTATATCATACTGAAACTGAGCTTCGTATGCTTCAGAACGATTTCATCACAAAGAATTGATAGATATCCACATCAGGGAGGAGGCAAAGTAGGAAACTTATGAAAGACCAAAGAGAGGAAGAAACATACTTTAACCGAACCTTGTAACCTCCACGCAGAGACAAAAGCTTAGGACTTCCCATGGGACTTCCTCATACCAAAAGAACGGCCACGGAAAGCAGCATCATTAAACTGCTAAGTTAACATGATCTTAACATGCTTAGAATCTATCTTTGCAGTGCCCGCTGGCATGAATAGTAACAGTTATCCATTTCCACTCAGAGACCGAGGAAAGTTGGTCCATAAAGACAAGGATGAATTCATTTCCGAACCCTCCACACGACCTTTTATCTTGTTCTTGATTCAGATCATACTCAGAAAAACAGTCAGCACCTCAAACCTCCAAGCCTAGTGCAATAAAAACAAGTACTTGAGTGCTAGATTCGATGAGATTTCCATCGAGCTCAATATATCTAGATGTTACTCGATTTATCAGAATACGGTTTGCTGCAGTGAATCACATTCCATTGTCTCGTCGGGACTATTTGGAACTCCTTGGAGCCCAGTCGAAATCGGATTTTTAGTTTCGCTGTAGGGCATGATCTACCGACAGTCTGCAATACTGGAATACTGGCTAATTTTTATGGAAACAAAATATCGACAACAAGAGAGGTGACTCAAGAGTAGCATCTGATTGCTGTCTATCTATAAAAGTTCTTCTGATTTCTGCTGGCCAGCGTAATGTTGATGACCGGCTCCAGCTCGACCTGCAAATGTTTGGGGCATCTCCTGACCAGAATAGTCTATGGAATAATCTTCGCTCGTGTTTGTAGGATTTTTCGCTAGTGGACGAGTGCTTGACCCCACCTTCTGCAGCTTAAGCCCTTTGTTTTCGCCAGAAAGCTCTTCTAGGGACAACTGATTTGTCTCTGGGATAAGGAATAACGTGGCAAAGAATCCCATTCCACATGTGACTGCAAGTAGTAGAAGGGATTTTTTAATTCCAATTCCGGGGCTGTAACCTTTATCATCTTTCTTTGGATCGGGGTCCTGAGCAGCATACAGAAATCCAAAGGCACCCACAATTGCTCCGGCTTTACCAGCTGCAGCTGATATACCATGGCATGTCGCCCGCAATCTTGCTGGGAACAACTCAGCAGGAACGATGAAGGTTGTCGCATTGGGCCCAAAGTTGGAGAAGAAAAACGTGAGGGAGTAAAGTCCAACAAACAGACTTGCGTGACTCTTCAGATAATCGTAGGGAATGGAGACGGAGAACATAAAAACTGTCATGAAGAAGAAGCCCATGAGCTGGATTCTGAACCTGCCAATCCTGTCGACGAAGAAAACTGTGAACCAGTAGCCTGGTACAGTTGAGCCGAGGGCAAGAAGCGCATTAGCCCTTGCAATTCTATACACCTCCTCCAGGGCACTCATTGTGGGTCCTTTGGGTAACCACTTGACAGCAGTGAAAATATCTTTTGAGAACAGATTCTGACTGTAGTAAGCGATATCAAGCAAAAACCAAGTCAAGCTCGTTCCTATCAACTGCATCCCATGCCTGCGGAAAAATTCACGTGTAATCAAACCGTAGTGCTCTCCTGACTGCTGCTCAAATTTGGCAGCCTCAGGGTTAAATTGGACCGCCAGCACTTTACTCATGTCAGCAGCAGCTTGCTTTGCATTACCGGCCACCAAAGCTGTGTATCGAGCAGTCTCAGGCATCCTCATCCTGTAGTAGAAAGTTAAAGCTGCAGGCACTGCTCCAAACGCAAGGACTATCCGCCACACGTAGTCAGCCTGGGGGGGTGTGGATTCCTGATGTATCAGCGCGAAAGACTGCCGGGGGTACTTGTGTCGGAAGATTGCTGAGACGATGAGGGAAACCGAAGCTCCTGCACAGACCAAATATAAGATTTGTAAGGAAACAGTTCCTATCAATTGTGTGATTCAGCTGGTGGACTGGTCAGTATGAAAAAATTTAGAAACCTTGATCTCCTTGGATCAAAGTAATCCAAATTTGTCTCGACGAATCTAAACAACTATAAACATATGAGTGTGCAATACAGGTCAGTGTGCAACACCTGTAAGGATCCCAAATCCTTGCATGGCAAACACAGCAGCTATAAATGCTCCTCGCGTCCTTGTATTGGCGTATTCTGACATGATGGTGGCTGAAAGAGGGTAGTCCCCGCCGATTCCAAACCCAAGCCAGAATCTACAGAAGCACAGGGTGAACATGACAGTCGCTGGAGTGTGACCGAATGAAAGTGCGGAGCACACTGAAAAAACGATCATTATCAACAGGGTAACCCCATACACAGACTTGCGGCCCAGCTTGTCACCCAACCAGCCAAAGAACAGTTGTCCAGCCAAAGTCCCAACCAACGCCACTCCAGTGACTGCCGCATTGATACCGGGGGGCAAGACCCCGGGGGCTGGGGGTTTGCTGCTAGCGTCGAAGTAATAGATTCTGCCCAGCAGTTTCGTCACCGTGCTGATGCAGAACAGGTCATAGGCATCCGTGAAGAAGCCCATGCCAGCGATTATGATGGCTGTGAAATGGTACCATTGGGTCTTCGCCTTATCCAAGGCTGTGAGCACCTCGACGGGCATTGCTGCAACCTTGGAATCTGCGTGACCCCCACAAAATAGCACAACTGTCAGAACCAATTCTTCATCAGACTGTTACTAGCATATAACATAATGTTTTGTAGACCCAGTTTCATTCACTCGTGATCATATACATCAACAATGCTCTTTCTAGAGGTACTGTGCAATACCGAAGGTCTCTGGTGATGATGATCAAAGTATGCAACTGAAATCTCGCGAAATGCTTCATAACAAATCTTTGTCGGAGCAAGTTGATACCTTATGAACTTGAACACAGTTACAAAAAACACTTTGAACTTCAAGAGACAACTATGCACTGTTCTCCGACAGCTTCTCACCTTGATTTACTAACGATTCGCAAATTTGCAGCGAGACTTCAAAGAGGATCGATTTCAACAAAGAGATTCTTTCCAAAAGGCTCAAAATCCACGAAAGAGAGAACTTTCCGTGGTAGCAGCTGTGCAGGAGCTGGCCCAGAAGTGAGAGATGGAGCTAAGCTCTTGCACCCACTTGAGGAACAAGGCCTGTCCTGCCTGTCTTATTTGTACCACCCCACCTTGACCCGGGCCCCCCACCGTCATTTATATTAATTTTACCATGTGTTACAAACCTATTTCATGGAAAACCATGCTTTAGTCAACAACACGAATCCAATCAAAGGTTAAAAATATATATCCAATCAAGGTCATGATGTGGATTATTTTGTCAATATCGGATAGGTAGCCGAAAAATCAAAACTTGCCCTACCACAAAAGAAATGTCATCACGTGAATATGTAACACTAAGTTATTCGGCGGCCGGCGGCCGACCCTCAAACATTTATTTTTTATTTTTTTAAAGAGACCAGGGGACAGTGGCCCTGGACATTTTTATTAATAAAAGTAAGGAAAAATAACCTTACATAGAAGCCATGAAGGCTGAGAAACAACACTCAAATTAGGATGGTTACATTTTATGTAAGTGCGTAATCGCCTTACGAAAAAAAGTATTTTTTGCCAGGTTTGAGATGTTTGTCCAGTTCAAATGATGGGTACGACAAGGAATTTATCTGCATCCAAAGCCTATAACTGAAGATAAATAATATATATGTTCTTCTAATATTCAATAAGTATTATGTGCTACCAAGTCGGTAGCTCAGTTGGATAGCATCACCTAAGATTAATGGGTTCAAAATCCTGCTACTTAGTTGTGTGCGGTAAGTTATTAGCTTACGCCGCAGTATTGTGATGGTTTTCTACTTTTATCCTTTATCCTCAGTCTCACTGTGATTAAGGAAAAATGATGTGATGGTTTTTGTAATTTTTAGGCGCTTAGATGTCCCACCTGGTTGATGTTTTCCATAGTTTTGTCCCCGGCATGATCCACCGGATATTCTTGCAACATTCTCACAGTCACAAACAGTTTACATCTCAACTTTGTCCATGTAGTACTAAATGTCGGTGACCTCAACTAAGTGTTACACAAATCCTAAAATTTGGCATACATGCAACCTATGTCGCGAGTGAAAGTTTGCCGATAAGGAAAATTCTCGGAACTAACGTAATTGATCAAATTTTCCAGCCAACATTAAACATGAAATCCCCTTTAAAATGATGGAGCTTTATCCCCTTTATTTATTTTTTTAAAACATGAAATATGATTATGATGATGATGATGATAGACCATGGCATGCAAACTTACGTGAACAGATTAAATGCAACGCATCATACTTTTTCGACTCTTTGGCAATGGTGGGAATTCATATGGCTTCTCATTTTCGAATGATTGGGTCTCTCACATGTGGGCCAAGCAGCGGACCCCATGTAGGGACGAGGGTGATTTTGGGTGGCCCCACCGCGACCCATGACCTAGCAAGGGTCCCATGTAAGAAGAGAAGAGAATGGACGCGTTGCCGAAGCAAGCGTAACTTATGGTGTCACTTGACCCCATTGGGCTATTGCCTTCCGTTGGGAAGGTGGACACCGTAATGACTTCCAAGAGGTGGATTAAACCCACAACCACTCGTGAGAGGGTTCGTGCCCTTACTATTGGGCTACATGTTGGTTGCCCTAGGAAAGGGTATGTCGCAAGGTAGGGTCCGCACGCGCTCACATGAAGTTGGGTCCTCTCGTCCTAACATTGGGGCTCTCGTTGGGGCTATTTTCTAGGTTAAAAAATAAAAAAATCAATGGTGAAGCAACAAGTAGTGGTTGTGTGCATAGATTTGGGTGCATAGATTGATATTTGTAAAGTTGTGAGTTCAACTTTGGATGGTGTTGCATGTGCATTAATTATGGTTTTTTTTACGGCGAGTTTTCCCGGAAAATTTTCTAAGTCCCGAGCAAACCCTGACCCACGAGTAGACCATCCGAGCAAACCCGGACCGGGGCGGGGGCAACCCCAGTTTGTGCGTCCGTTTGCTGCTCCCTGTCCCACAACTGAAAGACCCAATTATTCAAAAATAAAAGGCATTAATATCTCCCTGGCCCTCCCCTATTGATGGGGATGAAGACATCAATTGGAATCATTGCAAGAATAGGAATTCTAATATCAAGGCTCACCTTAATTTTGAGCCTTTGCGTAGGAAGAAGTAGTGCTTGGCTGGGTTTATCAGCGTTTGGTTTGTTAGGTGTAGATGCTCTGGCTAGCTTCTGCATGTTTATTTTCCGATTCTGGTTCTTTGCTAGACTGATGCATCGGTGAACCAGTAGTGTATCTGCCTGCCCATTGTGGCTGCTCTGGGAGGCTCCCCGGGATTGTATTGCCTTATGGCCCTGTCGAGGTTATTTTTTCCTCGTTTCTTTAATTTGAGTAACAGGGCCTCCGTCCCCTTTATATATATTTGTGTGTGTTCTTGGAGGTTCCCTCCGTTGTATTGCCTTATGGCTAGGGTGAGGTTATTTTTTCCTAGTTCCAGTCCCCTTCTTGGTTATATATATAGATATATGCAAACGACAAAGAAAACATTGCTGGTTGTCGAAGCGCACTAGCAAATGTTCAACATTATCCGTACCCATCCGATGGGCGAGGACTCAGAAGAGCTATTGTGGGTAATTCTGGAGGTGGACTGTGTGTTTGTCCGGAGTGGCTCGTTTCCATCGACGGAACGTCAAAACTTCTTACATGCATATGTTCGCATGAAAGATCCTTAAGATATACCCAACATTCCTCCAAGTGCTGTCTAGTAATCTGTTTAGTAATCATAGATTTTGTGTCGCGACCAATAACAACCAGTGTTTCGGCTTTTTGAGCGCCTTGATTTTTGTGGCATTGATTAGTATGTGCGACAATGACAACCTGATCTGTAGGGTACTAAGAGTCGGTTCCATGGGCACTCCCAAATGCCCCCCAAGCAAGCACCCCCAGGAAGGAATCGCCCCTTAAAAATGAGAGGGGTTGGTTCCATGGACAGCTTTCTATTCACCCCTCTAGAAATCTTTGGCACCAATTGTTGTGGGCCCATGACATACTAAATGATAATTAATATAAGTTTTCGATGAAAATATCAAAAATTATTCCCTCTCCTAAAATCTAACTTACTTTGGATGGAAGTATTATGTAAGGTTGCGGGCCCGCTGTAGGAAAAGACTTTAGGGGCGCCCTGAAACTCGATTGCCCCTTGCGAAGGGACGTCCTTTTGCGCCCCTTCACAAGGGCCGATTCCGTGGGGGCGTCCCTTAGGGACTATTCTATTTCGACCCATAGTGTCTCGTAAAAACCGGGGCAATTCATGGGGGGGCACTTGCAGCTGCCCATGGAACCTGGCTCTAAAGGGAATTACTGAAATGAGCCCCACCAAGAGGCGGTAACCGAGCGGCGCACAGTTCGAGTGTAGGTAATCCCTGACACCCGGAGGCTTACCGTGCGTGACGAACGCGGAGGGAACTTCACAGAGCTCAGGTTTAGCTCACCGGTTTCGTCGAGAAAGCTGAAAGTTCTTTACGGCCGAAGCTGGTGTAGTGTACTTCACCTGCCCTCTCAGGGTAATTGTAAATTATGTACATTTGTCATTTACCCTACTATGTATGGGTAAATAATTTGATTTATACTTACCTTACCCCTATATTGAAAGGTAAATTATATCCAATACCTGCATAGAAATATATATATATTACTAGAGGATAAATCAGGAAAGGGTAAATGTGGAGGTCTCTTCTTTGTCTTCAGACCTAGACCTACATACCTTCTATAATCAATCTTACTATTACACCCAAAAGGACCACCTTATGAAAAATAAGTGACAAACACAAAAATGTATAAATCCTTCAATTTTATTTTATTTATCCTTTGGATATATATATATATATATATATATACAACGCCAGCCGAAGCTAGTGTAAATAAGAGCCTCTTCCCCTTTGGGTATATAAAGGGTAGATCATTCGTTTGTTTGTTTGTTGAAAGAAAGGGGGATGGAGGTTTTTCACTAAATTATAGTGAGAGGAGAAAATGCATTTCCCCTTACTTTTATGAATATATTGGCCTATACCTTTCCCTGGAGGCAAAATAAATCATCAAATTTTTATTCACCATTAATAATCTCACCTATGAAATAATTTACCTTTGCTTGGAGGATAAATAATCATCTTATTTTTATTTATCCTTATCTGGAGGGTAGGCAAAAAACATTTTACCCGCACGACAGTGGCTCTGTGTTTTTTTATCATTTTTCTGTAATCACCACAGGGGCCACATGTAAATGCCACCTAGTGCCCATGTGGCGAGAATAACAAGGGGGCACAGTTTAACAGGTCCACGGAGGCAAAATCAGGCTCCTGATATTCAAATACTCACGCTTTTTTTTTTTTTTTACCCCACATAATTCCTTTTGTACAAGTACCCAACCCATTTCCCAGGTCAAAATCTGGCGACTTTTTGCCAGGAAAAAAAAAACATGCAATGGCTCTAACCAACCTGACCGAAGAATATGCCATTGACTTGTCATACACCGCCATGCTATGTAGAGAACCGGCCGGGATTGACTTGTTATGCTCCCGTAGGCCGCGGGGAGGGATAATATGCCAATCCCCACCCCTCCTGGCGTTAAGAGTTTCAGCCTGGTCGGTATCCGGTGAGCACGGCGTGAACAAGAAAAAAGACAAGCGTGAGCACGATCCACGGTTATAGAGGTAATTTGTTTGCAAATGGAAATACAAGTCCTAGGTGGACATAGGGTACTAGGGTCAGTTACATGATCTATGAGTATATTGTAGCTGAAACCCTCTGTAAAACACAAATATTTAATAGCGAAACACTATTTTAATATTATAAACAGCAGTATTACATGAAAGTATTCAAAATTTGTGCTCACGCGAGCACAATGAGTTTCTTAGCAAAACGAACCCATAAATAAACTGAATTAAACTAAAGTGAAAACTGAATACAAAAGATAGTTTTGTGTGAGCACAAATTTTGAAGTAGTTTCGTAATTTTGTCGCGTGAGGAAATTTTCGTGTTGCTGTAGCATAATATTATAGATGTAGATTGTGTTGATTAGTAAATATCTTCTATATTACAATAGGTTCATTTTTTCATTATGAATAGAAAAATTTTACTTATCTACATGAATAGCATGTTTGATGAATATTTTGAAGTTGAAATATTCAATGTCCAATTGACCTTTTGGTGTGTAAAAAATATCGAATAAACTCGATATGTATGTAAAAAAGTTAAATGCTCATCAACAAAAATTCAGTCCATAAGATTCAAGGTGGATATTTGTTGGAGATGATGATAATTGATTGCTGAAGAAAATAATAGAATGGTTAACTATATTTTATAGAAATAATTTTATATTTTCTATTCATGGATAGTAGAATTATTTATATTCAAAATGTTTAATATAAAATAGCATCAAAGTATTATGGTTTAATTCTTTTATGATATTGAACCTAATTATAGTTCACAGAAATATTCAGAGAAAATAGAAATGTATACATCATGCATAGAGATGTATATGAATATTACAAGTTATAATAGAATTTAATAAATTTGTCGAAATGATTTGACATTCCAGTGAAAAAGTCTAAGAAAATAATAAATTTTGAGAATTTGTCAAAATTTTGAAATAATATGTCAGGATTTTTCAGAAAATAAAGTATGAAATATTTACTTGAAAAGTGAGGGATTATTCTTCCACTTGTGAGTCAACAAAGTGTCCCCTGTTGCCCCAAAAAAACCAAAAAACAAAGTTCACATTTTCAGTCATTCATAATATCTAAGACTTAGAATAGATGAACTGGTTTTCGGGCTCTTATTGAAGTTTTCCGTGTAGTTTAGTTGGATCTCTGATTGTATAGTTATCCCTCCAGTCCTAGATCTTTATCCAAAATATTGGTGTTTCATGTGTAGCATGGTGTTTCATGTGTAGCATGGTGTTCCACCTTGTTCATTGCGTAAGGTTTTCCTCCTCATGGGTTTTGTCCCACTCGGTTTTTACATAAGATGTTTTTAAAGGGGTGGACGTCTTCACATATGTGATGCCCCATAATTCTTTGGCCTTAAAATTTGCTTTAGCATTATGTCAGTATCATCCTATCCATTTAGTAGTCGACGGCCGAGTCCCCTTATATTTGGCCTATGACACTCTGCATACAACTAACCTTGGTGAAGACAGCTTCATCCTGACCCTTCATGCTTCAATGGCTAGGATGTGGGTAACCCATGTAGTGTTAGTTATAGTGTCCCACTTGCACCTATGCCATGAACAGCCAATCTGCACCACATGTCAAGAATATGAAGAAATATTCCTAAAACATAGATCAAATGGGACGCTTGTTGAGGCCAGTGGCCCATTTGCACCTCAATTATTTCATTGCTTCATTTTGCCGATGTGCCATGGCATGATGCCACTATGCGCGATGTGAGTCGTGCTTATCCCATGCACATGGGCAATGCCAATGCCATACCTAAGGTGGATGTATCTATGTACCATCACATGCTATGCCTTAACATCACAATGCCAAATATGGCATATGTTATGAATGTACATACAGTGAAATAAGTTTTAACACTATCTCTTGAATAGAATGCATTATATGATTTTAAGTAAATAAGCGATTTAACATATTACCAAGGCATACTCTGAAGAGGAAACATATATAATTGAAAAAAACTTACTAAAATAATATAATAATGATAACAATTATGTAATTAATTGAAATAAAACAATGTGTGTCAGATATATATATATATAATTATAGAGTTTTTATATAGATATACGTAAAATCCATCTTATACATGATTAGCAAGATAGCATTGAAAGCAGGTAGGTATGGGTGACATGGGGTTGACCTCAAAACCTCTCCCGAGAATAATGCTTTTGTAGGAACAAGGAAGCCATACTTGTATAATAAAAATCAATATTTTCCTTTATTAAACCAGCCAAGAAAGGGGAACTTCTTTTTGGGACAGCCAAAGGCCCAAAGCACATAAAAAATTGAAAAATACGATTTCAAGTACTGCCCTAAAACATTTCAACCTGAAGAGCAGCCTCTTCTCTTTTTCATTGTGTCCTTCAAGCTACTGGAGCTTAATGCGAATAAAATAATGAAGAGCTCCATTCACCAATTTGTTTTCTGGTTACGAGGTTGCGAGGTTGGCATCTCTGCAGCTCTTTTATTACACTGTAGGGAGCTAGTCGTCCACGTGATGCCCATGTTGGAAACAACTTAAGCAGCGAATTTGGATGACACATTCATCCTATCACATCAACACGTGATGCAGCGCTGAGAGAGAGAAAAGACTCTGCCCAAAGCCGGCGTAACTAAGAGTCACTTCGCCTCATGGCTACTGCAAACATACAACTCAAAACTAACTTTATCCACTGTTCGGTTCGAATCCCATAACTAGTATGTTATTGCCAAAGAGAATAAGTGTCACATCGAGTCCATTTATTCCCTTATTTGAAAAAGATCACAGCATACAATCACAACATACTTGTAATCGCAGCATATTTGAAAGACATAACCCACTTCAGTTTACAAAAAGAGGAAAAAACAAACCTCGAGGAGGCCACAAGGCATATTAGAAATATTGACTATTTCACCAAAAAGAGGAAGGTCCACACTTATGCCCACCTTTGCTTTATCATCCCACCTGCCAACTGCAGCATAGATGTTTGAGAGCAGCATGTAGGTTGCAGGGTGGTGTAGCTCCGACTAAAGAAGGCCTTTTGCTACACGCTTTGCTAGCTTCAAATTGTTGTCAACTCTACATACACCAAGCAAGGCCCCCTACACAACTCCCTCTTCCCTACAGGTTTCGCAGTCGTGGAGTGAAGCAGCTCGTGGGAGCTCCGTCCATCATAGACGTGGGGAAGACGGGCGGGCAGTGTTTTTCTGCACAACACCCTTGTCAACACATATCTTAAGGGCCGGAGCATTATGGATGCTCGACGTGTGTTCAACAGAATGCCTCGATGATGTTTGATTACATGGATATAATTATGGCTATTCCCAGGGGGAATGGCTACTACCGACTAGCAACGCAAGTGATAAGAACCGAGTTCACTAGTTCTTATGAGGTTCTTATATGTAAGTTGGTTGTTTCGGCGAGAGTCTTCTAACTCCAGGCTAAGAAACGAATTATCTTGCACACAATGTGTGATATTGGAGATAGATCCTATATGGATTGGCAAGCACGGTGCTCTAAAAGTTGGTAAGCTTGCACGATGAAAAACATGCATGGGGCACATTTGGATATGTTCGTTGATATATGTATTTTATTGGCCCCTTGATTAGAAGGTACTCATTTGAACTAATATCTACATTCAACAAATTGAACAATGTGATTGTAATTTAAATTAATGTTCTCAAGTGCATGACATTGGCGTCGCATTTGCTAGGTAGCAAAGGTTCCATGAATCTTCCACTTGTATTCATCAAGAAAGCTTTCAAACTATTGATGTCTCTTTGACGTCTAGACTTTAGGTGTTTGTGCCATTCTAATCTTGTTCTCTTTCGCTCAGTGTACAGCCAAAGTCTTAGTTTAGTATATAATTTATAATAATGAACAACCATGTATTGCACGCCTGCACTTATCGAGTATATCACTCAAATTATAGGTATATCTGGTGTATTTATATTCAGAACTAGCTCAGTGCATCAGCATCATAAGAAACGACCTGTTTAGGTACCGTTGTGCTACTGCTGACGGTGTCGTGGTGCTACACATGTGAGCCAAGAAGGCACATATTTGATGAGCAGGGTTATGACATTAATCTACAAATGCGATATTTCAGATTCATTGCCAAAGAGGCCTTATCATGGATCTGACATCTGACCACGAGTATTGAGTCATTCATGACTAAAACAAAAAAGTATGATCAAAATAATTTCTCACATGTAAATTTAGTCTGAAAATCGCAAAACATTGTTCATCAGTTCACAACAAGCTATAAGAAGTTTGAGCTCAAACTTCTTCGGCAAGTGGTCAAAGTGGCAGTGGATACTGATGCTTCGGCAGTATTTACATAGCTATTAGCTTGAATGTGCAGTCAATAAAATTGGAGCAGCTTTGATTGTGGGCTGGGAAGGCAGCTGGGTGGACCTCTTTTCCATGACTATGAACGTGGATGACTCCAATATGTGTACTGGACGTTTTGTGTGTTGAACCTGATCGCAAAGGCACTAGCAAGAGGGTTTGTGCCTCTCTCCTCTCTGTTTGTTTTTCAGTCGGTATGTTGGCTCGTGACAGACTGAAAGTCAGGTCTCTACTATGCTCTTGGCGGTCTGCAAAAACTATATATACTGATGTGTGGTGCTCCTCCCTCCTTAGCGTGCATCAGGTACATTGAATGTGAAGTCTTCACCTTGAAGCTAACTTGGCTGACATCATCGTTATGACGTCTTACTGACGTGTAGCTCGGGTTGCAGGGACCTATAAATCATTTGAGTCAAGAACGAAGAGCCGAATACTTGACAAGTACCATTCACCGGATTTTGGATTTTCTCCAACTCTAAGCAAGTCCAAGATTTTACCGCTCCTCGAGGAACTCGGCGCTAGAGGAGGGGGTGATGTCACGGACATAGCCCATAGGAACTTACCAGGACTAAATACCAGAAGTTACCAAGTTACCATGTTACCGGAAGTTACCATGACTTACTATGATTTACCATTACTTACCAAGTTACCGGGAGTTTACCAAATTACTAAGAGTAACTTGGGAAACTACTCAGGAAGCTTCATTTAGAGGAAACTCCTCCATCAACATACCTCCTTTGTTTAAGGAAGCTTCTCCATCAAGAAACCTTTGTTTAATCTTGGAAACTTCTCCAGCAAGAAACCTCCATAGGGGAAGCTTATTAGGGAAGCTTCATAGTAGCCAGTATATATAGGAGGCGAGACTGGACACTCTTCAGTCTCGCCAACACCAGTTCAAGCTACTCTTGTTTCCAGTTCCCAGTACTCCAGTCCAGTTCCCAATACTCTAGCCCAGTTTCCAGTATCTGGTACTCCAGTCCAGTTTCCAGCATTCCAGTATTCAAGTCGTGTTCCAATATCTTGTACTCTTGTTCATTGTTATAAATATCGTCTTAATTCCTATTTACTCATCGTACATTCGGCCACGCCGACCTTGACTTCTTGTCTAGCCTTGTACCTCTAGTCTTATTTCTTGTTTGTGTTCAGTCATGTTCTCGTCCTTGACAAATTCGATGAGTGACGATATTGAGTCTCAAAGGGAATCATCTCAGAGGGAGTCATCTGCCTCCAATAGTGAAGATGGATCCGATGATGCTCTCAAAAATGCGTATGATCCGTTTACGTTCACAGAGGAGGATGCTTATATCCAGCCGACCTTTGATGACCTTCTTGAGGAAGTACGTATCGTAGATGAAGGTGAAGCTGCAATTGTGTCATCCTCTGTTAACGCAATCATGTTCATACAAATGATGGTGCCGAACCCATTGTACAGTCGACGGGACGGGAACATGTCTCACCGATATGACCAGCTCCACCACAATGCCAAAACCGATTCAGCTCCCCATCAACACAACAGGCATTAAGGAGCAACAGAGTTGATCTGTTTTCCACACGCATACATCATTCTGCTACATTGGACCGGACGAAAGTTGAAGCCTCGGATGATGACAACCTACCACTACAATTTCACCTTAACCAACGTGTTGCGCAGCAGGCCCATGGTTCCTCACATGTCGGACCATCTAATGCCGGTCCATCTCGGGTAGACCCCCATCCGCTACCTCCTTCGAGAGCACTTTCGATTGCGTCCCAAACCCATAAACGACAGAGAACAATCCAACCTTTTGTAGACGATCGGCCCACAAACAAGCCAGATACTGTGGATGGTATTCGAGACCGGAGTAGGAGTTGACCTCAGAGAGAACTAAATATGGTTTGAGGTCGCTTGCAGATTCAAATGCCTCGACATGGGAGGTTGGATAGGGAGGACGATTCCAGCACTGATCATGACAATGGTTGTGAAGTCGAGGGTGACTCGGATTTTCAGCCCATCGGAGCATCAAAATTATGATCTTCTTCGTCCCGCCGTCAAAGCAGTAGAAGAAATTGAAGCAAAATAGCTCTAAGCATGCATCAGCACATTTTAGTAGACATGTTTACATTTTCTGTAGTGAAGTAATATCAGTGTGATCATTGTCACTATGAGTATTTGTATTGTTGTTGTGTATGTGTTGGGAAATAAAATATGTTGCTCATGTGTATACCACCCAAAATGTCGGCCAAAGGCACCGGCACTTGCTCATGTTTGTGTTCGGTGATTTGCTTGTGTAATGAAGAACAATTGTACCAATGCTTCCTACTCTGCATTCATTTTATTTTAATGCAGCGACCGGCATCACTGGCGGTCGTTTTTGTTTTTTATTCTTTGTAAATGCAGCGAACACGATGTAATAGCGGTCGTCTTTTGTTTTTTCTTAAATTGCTCGTAATATATTTTATGTAAATGGAGCGACCGTCATTTTTAATTTTAAAAAATGGATCGACCGCCATTTTTTGCGGTTGTTTTTTGGGATTTTGTAAATGGAGCGACCGCCAAGGTGGCGGTCGCTTCTACGAGGTGTGCCTTGCACGTGGGGGGGGGGGGGGGGGGGGGGGTTTGCATATAAGCTCCGCGTCATTCTCCCCTCATTTCCATTACTGGCGGTCGTTTTTTTTTTTTCGCGAAATAGAGCGACCGCCATTAGAGGCGGTCGTGTTTTTTTGTTTTTTAAATGGAGCGACCGCCAAGGTGGCGGTCACTTCTACGAGGTCTGCCTGTGCGTGGAGCGAGGAATGAGGCGGGGGGGGGGGGGAATATATTTTTTATAAATGCAGCGACCGCCATTACTGGCGGTCGTTTTTTTGTTTTTTGGAGGAAAATGGAGCGACCGCCAGTAATGGCGGTTGCCGCAATTGTTTTTTTTGTAAATGCAGCGACTGCCAGTAGTGGCGGTCGCTTAAATTTCAATTTTGTTGGAAATGGAGCAACCATTATTAGCGGTCGCTGTAATTATTTTTTAGTTTTATAAATGACGATTTAATTTCAATTTGTTTGGAAATGCAGCGACCGCCATTACTTGCAATCGTTTTTATTTTTATTTTTTGGGAAATGGAGCGACTGCCATTACTGGTGGTCGCTTTAATTTTTAATGTCACTGTAAATGCTGGTGGTCACTTATTTATTTTATTTTCGGAAAATGAAGCGACCGCCAGTTCTGGCGATCACTTCTAGAAGGTTTGCCTTCCGCGTGGCTCAAGGAAGGGGGAGGGGGGGGGGGGGGGCATATAAGCCAAGGGAGGCTCATTCTCCCCCCACTTCCTCTCCACACAACTTCTGTGTGCGTGACATTTCATTATTCCACGACACGTAGTCACGTAGAGAAGGAGGTCATTGGCTGGGTGGGGGGGGGTATTTTTTGCTGCGATTTCTGTGAGGTCGTTGCAGAATGCTCCCATAGGCCCTCCTCTAGCTTCCAGGATCCTTTCATTCTACAAAATTACCTTTTAGGAACTAATCTGACTCCTACTCAGACTCATTTCCGGTGAAGGGTTTAGAGTTACGTCTTATTAGTAAACCTCGTTACGTGTTACTCCGATTGTTGTAGAATGGCAGAGGGCCAGGACGATGAGCGTCATGGAAGAAGACCCGAATAAATATGGTCCGCCCCCTAAGAAAATCAAATGGTCAAGGCAAGACTTGAATTGGGAAGTATACGATGACTCTAGCATACTAGCAGAAGAGGGCTGGGAGGATGTTCCGGAAGAGTTCAGGTGGCCGATGGGGAAATGCAAAAAAATTGTGAAGTGGTACCACATCAATCGATTGTGGCCTCTGGATAGGCATGACATGCAAACCCGAAACAATTACACAGAGTCAAGGTCTTGCACGAACTTGCATTTCCAGCATAAGGCGAATGAGGTGCATTGCACATTGTGGGGTCAACCTCTCTTAAAGGGCCAAATCACGTACACCTTGGCAGCCATGTTTACGTGGATGCCATACTATTGCGTCCAGTGAATTGGCAAACTGCTAGTAGGAGGAACACAAGGATGCTATACGATTTGGAGTACATCCCGGACACGTTTGGAATACAACCGGCTGCAACGTTAGATAAACAACTGGCAGAAAGAGACCAGCGAATCACGACCCTGCAGGACCGACTGAACTGACAAACATTGCGCATAGCCGAGTTGGAAGCTAGATTGCAAGACGTGCCTCCAAACAATGAAGACAGTGTTGTCCACAACGAGGATTGAACAAACGTCGTGGACATGGACGCGGAGTTTGCAATGCCCGATCGCAGTATTGACCTCATCATTCACGAAATTACGGACGTCCTTGACCCTGCGGCCGATGAAACCATGGTTGAGGAACAGCGAATTGGGGATGAGAGAAGGAGGAAAGGAAAAGAACCAGTACTAGAAACCCGGGAATGCTCGAGGGTCGCCATTCAATCCGAGATGAATGCAATATCTGATGTCGACCGCGTTACAAAGGAGCAGGACATTGTCATGGCAACTGCATGGCGCTTGTCCAAAATATTGGAGATTCGGGCATGGGTCTCATTGAATGGCGATTGAGAAAATTGGGTACAATGGGCGACCCATTTGGCCTCCAGAGAAGCACGAGTAGAGCGGGCACTGTCAGTTTTGCAACGTGTCGCACGCATGTCAAACCGTAGCGTAGATAACATTTATGCCAACATGCAAAGGTATAACGATCTCCGCAGCGCATCAAGCGTGTTCGACGGGTATACCAACTGGGCAGATGTGGATTCTATGTTCGATCGATGTGAGCACAGAATTTCGGGGTCGAACAAAAGTATAAACTGAGAATTGGAGATAGAAAAGGAGTAGGACACCACAACAAGGATGACCAGCCACATCAAACCGGCCCAGAGGGAGGAGATACTACGACACGTTTTGCCGTCATGGATATCAGATGACACAGTTTGTTCGTTGTGTAGGAATCCATACGGCCCAGAGGGATGTCATGTGCTTGGATCATGTGGACATATATTTCATCTCATATGTCTTATCCCGCAAGCCTTGCGGATGAGCGCTTGCCTAGAATGTCATACACCAATCCATCGTCATTTCTATGAGCTGGTGGGCTTGGAGGAAAGTATGCCCATAGGTTTTGAATACAATCGACACAACCTCCCATTGGATGGGCTACCATTTACATTTCTGAATTGTGTGCATTGGGGCAAGAACTTGGTATGGGATGCAGACAGAGAGATGCATGGCATACATGCCGGAAACCCAGCATACGTCAAAGATCCCCAGTATTTTTGGGTCACATCTGACTGGGAGATAACCATACGTGCGGGAGGCATTCCCGATTGGTGGGAGAGAGAGAGCAGTTTTGCCGCAATTCAGGAGGGCATTGGAGTCAGAGAGATCCAGGTTTATCCGGCTCCCACAGCTTCCATGGGTGCCAGAGGAGAACAAATTGTATAACCAAGAACAGATTGGGAAACATTTGTTGTTGTCCGAACTAGAAGATGTTATAATATGTCAACGCCGAATGAATGAGGTGTACGAGGCGGGTTATCGTCGAAATGACACAATGATAAGGGAAAGGGGAGGGCAGAGGCAGTTGGAAAGTTTCAAAAGTACCATCAAGGCAGTTGTAGAGCAATAGAGGTGCTATGGGCAGACCGTTATCATCGAGTTTCGGGGGCTCTATTGCCGAATGTGGACGGCCTCGTTACCGATTTACATGCAGCCCGAGCACTTGTTGTCGATCCACCTCCGCCACGTCGTGAGAGTGAAGAAAAAAATCAACTTTCGCCGCAAAGCAGGTGGATGCAGGCCAGAATTGATCACATGCCATTGGGCCCCTCATTGACCACGAGATCACGGTCGCAAGTTTTCCGTATTGGCAGTGCAAATCAGGCCACAACATCACATCTCTTGTCCTCGGACAATGACGACTAGGCTTTTAATGACTGACAACGTAGTACATAGACAATGTGCATTCTTGTTGTACCTTGAGTGTTGCTGGAAAACACAGTAATAACATTCCGCCAATTTTGTATATGCACCAATTTTGTTAATACACAATGTACATGTGCGGCACCTGCCAATTTCAATTGCACGAGCAACGTTTTCTTCACATTTATACTCGTGTGATGGGGAAGAAGTTGTTCACCCTGTAAACAAATTTACAATGGTGTCATATTTGATCATGATGTGTATGTGGGTATCTGCAATGAATTCCGAAAGCTGGAGAAAAAGGAAAATTGATGTTAACCAATAAGTTATAACGAGTTACGAATGGTCGTCTTCCAAACAAATTTCGCCTGGTCCCTGTGTATTTCATAATCATTTCGCAAATCTATGATCTTTCTACATATGACGGACATGCCCACAAATTTCTCGAAGCACAAAATAATTTCGATTGATCTCATATTACTCTGGGACCTGTCACATGGTACGTTGAATATACTGGCCAAGTCTCGAAGCGAACGAAAATCATTTGGATGGGAAACCATCCATTGGCCCATTGAACGAATATCGATTGATCTCATATTACTCTGGGACCTCTTACATGGTACATTGAACATACTGGCCAAGTCTCAAAGCGATCCAAAATCATTTCGATGGGTAACCATCCGTTGACCATCGAATGAATTTCGATTGATCTCATATTAGTCCGGGACCTGTGAGAGGGTGTCCCGAACGTACTGGAAAAATTTGGAAGCAAACAAAAATGATTTGGATGGGCAACCATCCGTTCACCCATTGAATGAATTCTGTTGGATCTGTTATTACTTTGGGACCTGTTGGACTGCGTTTCGCGTGCTCATGATTGTTTTTTCATTCCATTTTTGAATGGGGCGTGTAATGACTCCATATGCAACGTGCGTGCCGAATTTGGGAGCGAAAAAAATTCATTTGGACCCAAAACCACAGTTTCTTCCCTGTTTTGCACTCCAAACTTGATTTGTGTTCTACTTCATGCACTCTTCATAGAGAGTTTTGCAATAGTGAGTGAAGAGAACATTTTTTTTTTTTTGATTTTTTTTATTGGTCCAAATTTTGGCGGGGGAGTAGCGGTGGAATGTTTGAAGCCCTAGAACAAAATTGAGCCAAAAACAAAATCGATACATGCCAGAAACCCCCAATCAAAGGCAGTGCAAACCTAATTATTGGCTTAAAATTCATTTAAATTCTCGAATGGCTTGAGGGGTGAGTGCGTCGATGGGGAGGCAAATGATTTATTCATCTGTTGTGTCTCCGCACATGTGTCACAGACATGTTCAAGCACATCCAGGCAAAAGATGGGCTTCAACCACATCCGTTCAATGGATGCAATAGCCGTGCACGCATTGCAGGATTTCTTTTTCGCAACGAACAATAATGGATGACATGTGAATGCCTCATTGGCCCATCGAACGAATTTCAATTGATCTCATATTACATTGGGACTTGTGAGATGGTACATTGAACACACTGCCCAAGTCTCAAAGCGAACGAAAATAATTTGGATGGGCAACCATCCGTTCAACCATTGAACGAATTTCGATTGATCTCATATTACTCTGGGACCTCTTATATGGTACATTGAACATACTGGCCAAGTCTCAAAGCAAACCAAATCATTTTGATGGGCAACATCCATTGGGCCATCGAATGAATTTCGATTGATCTCATATTAGTCCGGAACCTGATACATGGTATGTTGAACAAAGTGGTAAAGATTGAAAGCAAACAAAAATCATTTGGATGAGCAACCATTCAATTGCCCATTGAATGAATGGGATTTTGTCTCATATTAGACCGGGACCTGTTACATGGTATGCCTTTTGAAGCTCTTTTTGTAGTATCCCATGTTTCGTAATGCGGTGCTTCTCCATGTCCACTTATCCAATATGTCGATGTTCTCCACCTAGAACAGATCCACACATGTGTGCAGAAATCCTTAAATAAGCAAATGACCATCTCCACTTTTATAAGCCTCATCCACAGCTTCCAGTTTTGATGGTCATTTGGTTTTTTAAGTATTTATATACGCATGTGTGGATATGTTCCAGATGGAGAATATTAACAATGGAAAAATAAGAGTTGGAGAAGCATCTCATTACGAAGCAAGAGACATTACAAAAAATCTCAGCATGTTGAACATTTAAATGAAGAACCTTGCCCATCGTCGCTTCAAACGCTTTTGAAATGATCACATGTTTGTTGGTGGAAGCTGATCTCGTAGGCCATATTGATCTCGTACCCATCGAAGACTGCCGTAGGCCACATGGAATGGTTCATGTGATACATTTTCACAAATGCGATGTGATACATTTGTGAAATGGTATCACATCAACCGTTTAATGTGGCCAATGCACCTCTTCCACACCATGGCGGAAATGTTCGCCACTTGAAGGCACAAATACAAATAATTCGTGCAAACAATATCAAGAATCATATGTATTGCAAGGTGTTTCATACTGCCGATGTTCATGTAGCTGATTTATTTAGAAATCGTTTTGCTATTCCCATGCCAACAACATCAGGTCCACTGGGACTGTCATATTCCGAATTCTATATCAGCCACCACAAACATGAAACCAGGAACTGAGCACAAAATCTCCAATTCATTCAATTTATGGTGGGCCGTGGCTGCAGCCTGCAAGCTGGCCGGGGTGGCTGATACGTTTGTTTGAACATGACAGTATCAGAGGACCTGATGTTGTTGGCACGAGAATAACAAAAAGAGTACTACAAAATTCAGCTAGAGGAACAACAAGAGCATGAAACACCTTACCGTAAATATGATTGTTGACATTGGTTGTGACAGCTCTAATCAATAGAGAATTCGCACCATCAGTTGCACTCCTGCAGCAGTACGGGTCCCCTGAGTAAATAAAGTTCCGTTGTAAATAATAAATTGTATATGCTCGAACTTCATAGATGTCATTTCAACAAAACCGGCCGTGTACTGTGTCATTGTTTGTATGTTCCAATGTTCCAACGTTTCTAACAAGGTTATGAAAAAACAATGTATTGGTTCCGTATGAGTTAGACAACTTACGTTCCATATCTCATTCTCATGCGCGACACTACCATGTGAGGCATGAGTCAATAAGTAACAGGTGTACATGCGACCTCGGGACGTTCCAGAAAACATTTCCTGGACCTAGTATCGAACGTTCGGACTTCGGAGGTCGCATGTGCACATGTTACTTATAGACTCATGCTTCACATGGTAGTGTCGCATATCCGAATGAGATGTGGGACGTTAGTTGTTTAACTCGTACGGAACTAATACATCGTTTTCTCATAACCCTATCAGCCACGTTAGAACATTACAAATATAAACAGTGAGACAATATACAAACTATTTATGTTGCGATAACAGGTGTCAGGGTCGTACATATGCAATGTAGTATTTACAATGAGACTTTATTTATTACATGCACGATCAAAATTGAGTTATGTCTTGATAAAAGAACCATTGTACCGCCACAAATCTCATATCTACGAGACTATGGTCTACTCCGTCTTATATATATCTTTCGACTCAGGCCAACTGAATGGCTTGTCTATGAACCGAAGTACTACATGGGCTAATGTGACTCTCTCATTTTTGTTATTGTCGTACAGGATTCAAAATAAAAATAAGTGACCGCCGCTAAATGGCGGTCGCTTCATTTTAAGAAATATATTAAGTAAGCGACCGCCGCCAAATAGCAGTCGTTGTATTGTTTATTAACAAAAATAGCGACGGCCGCCACATGACGGTCGCTGCATTTTTCAAAAATTTATTAAAGAAGCGACCGCCTAACGGCGCTCGCTTTATTTAAGGATAAAATAAAAATAAGCAACCGCTGCTAAATGACGGTCGCTAAATTTTTTTTTAAAAAACATAAGCGATCGCCACATGGCGGTTGCTGTATTTATATAAAATAGATTAAAAAATAATAAAAATATATATAATAAAAATGTGAGCGACCGCCAATCTGGGCAGTCGCTTCATTTAAAACATAATAAACTTCAACCGACCGCCAATATAGGCGGTCATTTATTTAAATATATAAAATACAAACGCCCGCCAATATGGGCGGTCGCTTCATTTAAAAAATAAAAAATTAGCGACCGCCAATATAGGCGGACGCATTTTTTATTTAAAAAAATTTAATATTAATAATTGGCCACTTCTGTTTTACACCGTGGTTGCCATGTCATTACAAAGGGTAAAAGTAAATCGTAAAAGTCAAATGTAAAAAAAATTACATGGGTAAACGTCTGGATTCGACGTGACGTGACGGCCGACATGTCAGCGCCACGTCACGCCAGGAATGATAACTAGGGGCCGTGTACACTAACATATGATATTGCTACTCCGCTTCAACGCTACTTCGACACTTACTCTTAGCCAATCACGTCACATTTGTGCGCATTGCAATGCGCGTGCATGCATGAAAACCTTACATCCATGGAAGCTTTGGAGACCACTGCTTGAATCTGGTGATCCTGATGCTATACCATAGATGGTGCTTCATGCAATTAAATCATGATAAACTGCTCGAATAACTCTTACCCATTTGTTTACGTTGGCTGAATATGTGAATGCAGGGATGGAGTTGGAGACATTACAGGCTTTCTTCAATGGACAATTAAACCGAGATGGAGTGTGCATTCCAATGATATATGTGAAGTACATAACAATATCTCACTTTCATAATGGAGTCAGTATTCTGGAGGAAGGCACAACTGACATCGGTGGTCCAATTAGAAATTTCCTAACATCCGCATAGAAGCAGTTTTTCAACAATTCAGGGGTAAGCATTTCAAAAAGCTATTTTCAATCTATCATATATCACTATAGGGTGTGTGTATATTATATTATTTTATTGTTGTAGTTGTTTAATGGTACAGATCCAATTTATAATGTATCGTTTGTCATGTGCAGTGCATTTACTCAATCTTTGGCAGTCTCCGAATACGCCGTGCCGTCGATCATTTGAAAGACAATGAGGTCTTGAGCAAACGAGTAAGAGCAGACATCTTATTTATAGGCTTTTTGATGTTCATGATGGTGGCTTATGGACAACAAGTTCCAATGAGCTTCACAATTTCTACATTGGCCCATGCAACCGGAGATATTCCAAATTGGAATACAAGAGTAAATCAGGAGACGTTGTTGTTGTATGAAAGAGACATGAAGGAACGTTTTCCCAACCATGTTCATGCTTTCCAAGTTCTCAAGAGTATGGAAGATGAGACCTCCAAAAAAGAGTATAGACAAGAACTTATTGTGGATGATCGTTTCCAGGTCATTATGGTGTTCATCTTGAAGATGGAAGTGAAGGACAAATCTCAAGTGGAGGGATTCCCTTGCTCAATTGATTCAACTTACAGATCCATCATGAAATATTTGTTATTTACAAAATGCTCTGCAACTGGAGCAGTTCTGAGAGAAGGTTTCTACTTTGTCGTGCGCATACATATCGCTACACAACTACATCGCTGTCCAAACCACACCACACATATATGCACAATAAAGTAGTCTGCCACAATGATAAGAAAAACTAGAAACACACTGTTCACACAAGAAAACAACATGAATCCATCAACATCACTCTTTAAAACAGAAGTCGAGCAAGGGGCACCCCAAGCTATGGGGACTCCACCCCACAACAACCTATACCCCTACATAAGCACACTCAGATTCTAAAGCATGAAGGAGCTCGGTCGCGCAGGCTCAACTCGAGAGAGATGAGCTGCGCGACTGACGCTCTCGTGAAGATAAGATAGTTCAGGTGTCAAGCTCAAACTTGACACCTGACTTAACACTTGAATTAAATCCAAGTGTTAAATACAAATAACTAGTTTTATTCTAGTTAGTTTCACACTGTGTTTATTTAACTTGACAGCTGTCGTGCGCATACATATCGCTACACAACTACATCGTTGTCCAAACCACACCACACATATATGCACAATAAAGTAGTCTACCACAATCGCCCCCCTAGCTGGTGGATAGGTCCCTCTACCTCCAGATAGCTACAAGATGTAATAGCCACAGCCGTACTGAGTCCTCTATCACTGTCCCTATTGTACTCAAACTCTATAGACCAAGAGGCCGGGTACAAGAGTAGCCCCATCATTAGTCGCCGTCTTGCAATCTGTGAACTTGAGCCAAGATCTCGTGTGTTCAAGGTCTCCTAGTAGCTTGGCCTTGCATTTCTTGTTAGCCTTCCATGGTTGTATCCACTCCCACTATCCAATGCAATGTGGACATAATCAATCCCCATTCGGAACCATCTCAAGAGGTGGTGTCAAGCATCCCAAATGCCAACCTCTAGAGCATCGATCACACACCAGCATGGTGGCTGCCCCTCTAGCAGACCCACACAACATGCATCTCAAACCTGCAGATACCACTGCCAAGTTTGGGTCAATCCTGCCATCGACATTCGGAAGGTGACATGGTGCACAATTACGCACATGGTTCTTCCAAGTTATGCCATCCCGACCCTCCAAGACCAAGACGCCTGAGGGCAAGACCTCTCGAACCCTCAAAATAACACGTCCTGCAGTCACATCCAAGGTCGTAGGAGCAGTCTGCTGCAGGTAAACATAGTGACCAGGGTTGAATCTCCGAACCCCAGGACGATAGCCCCCACCACGTATGGTAGCATACCTCAGCGTATCACGGTGTTGTGCGATGGCAAGGTTTTCGAAAGCCATGGGCATGACTTTCTTGAACAACTCTGCACGCTGCTCACATGCACGTGCCCACACGTCCGGATCGTCAAGGTTAAGAACTGCAGCAGCTTCTCTGCGAATGGATGCAGGTAAATCCGGCTCTCAGCCAAAGAGAAGAAAGTATGGTGAGAAGGAGGCAAGTGATGCTTGCTTGCTGAACCTGTAGCCCATGGCTAACCAGGGTAACTGAAGGTCCCAATCTCCTAGGTGTCCCTTCTGCAAGCCATACTTGCGCAAACCCCTCTTTACTGTCTGAACAACTCTCTCTGCCAAGCCATCGGCCTCAGGATGATCCCGAGAAGTGGTGCGGTGGTCTATCAAGGCCTTGTCACACAAAGCCTGAAACTCCCCCAAGAACTCTTTCCCTTGGTCCGTGAGTACCTCAGCTGGAGCACCGAATTGGCTAAGCACACAATCCAAGAATACATACGCAGCTCCCTCACTAGCCTTATCAGGCAATGGAACCAACTCAATCCACTTGGAGAAGTGCTCCACCATCACCAACACGTACTTGTTGTGACGCATGGTCAGTGGCAACGGCCCTGCGAAGTCAAGACTCCACCTGTAGCCCAATCCCATGATCGGAAGAGGGTGCAATTGTGGAGTAGGGGCGTTGAATGAAGCACGCACCCTGTCACACACCATGCACCTAGCCACAAATTGTTGCACCTCTGTGTGCATACCACGCCACCAATACTGCCCCTGCAGTAGGCTATGGGTGCGTCGCACCCCAAAATGCCCCAACTCCTCGTGGGCATGCCGCACTAATCGTGCCCGCTGTGTTGGGTGAGGCACAATCCTCACTCGACCATCCTCCCACACTCGGAGCAGGTGTGTCCCCTCCCACTTGAACTTCTTGGCTCGTTATAGGATCGGATCCCTCTCCTTGACAGTCACAGTGGCTGCAGTGTCTCCAGTGCGGAGGTAGTCCAAAACAACTGAATCCTCATGTATATCTTTGGCGCCACCTTGCTCATTGCTGGCCTCAGGGTCCTCAAACACTTTGATCTACAATCATCCCTGTTGCAGGTCCAACCTGGCCTCCCACTGCCAAGATACACAGAAATGCAGATGCATGTCATCCGGGCACCATCTCCTCGTCTATCTCACCATGCCACCGAGCTCCAGTGTCATCCTACTGGCTCGTGCATGGATTGCGACTCAACCCAATGGCGCCGAATTTCCGGTTGCGGTTCCAGCCACCCTACGGACTTAGCCATTTTTGGGGCCCTGAACTGGAAAAATGGCGCCATTTTTCCATTTTGGGGCTAAAAATGGCTAAGTCCCATATCTGACTAGGCCCGGAACTGGAAAATGGCGCCAAATTTCCGATTTTGGTGCCAGTCAGATCTGGGACTTAGCCATTTTCGGCCCCGAACTGAAAAAAAGACGTTTTTTTTTTTTTTTTTTTTTTTTTTTTTTTTTTTTTTTTTCGGTGCCATTTTTCCAGTTCGGGGCCGAAAATGGCTAAGTCCCAGATCTGACTGGGCCCGGAACTGGAAAAATGGCGCCAAATTTCCGATTTTGGTGCCCGCCACCCTAGGGACTTAGCCATTTTCGGCCCCGAACTGGAAAAATGGCACCATTTTTTCAGTTCGGGGCCGAAAATGGCTAAGTCCCAGATCTGATAGGGCGCGGAACAGGAAAAATGGTGCCGAATTTCCAGTTGCGGTTCCAGCCATCGTAGGGACTTAGCCATTTTCGGGGCCCTGAACTGGAAAAATGGCGCCATTTTTCCATTTCGGGGCCGAAAATGGCTCAGTCCCAGATCTGACTGGGCCCCGAACTGGAAAAATGGCGCCGAATTTCCGATTTTGGGTGCCAGTCAGATCTGGGACTTAGCCGTTTTCGGCCCCGAACAAGAAAAATGGCGTTTTTTTTTTTCTTTTTTTCTTTTTTTCTTTTTCGGCTCCATTTTTCCAGTTCGGGGCCGAAAATGGCTAAGTCCCAGATCTGACTCGGCCCAAAACTGGAAAAATGGCGCCGAATTTCCGATTTTGGGTGCCAGTCAGATCTGGGACTTAGCCGTTTTCGGCCCCAAACAGGAGAAATGGCGTTTTTTTTTTTTTTTTTTTTTTTTTTTTTTCGGCGCCATTTTTCCAGTTCGGGGCCGAAAATGGCTAAGTCCCAGATCTGACTGGGCGCAGAACTGGAAAAACGGCGCCGAATTTCCGATTTTGGGTGCCAGTCAGATCTGGGACTTAGCCGTTTTCGGCCCCGAACTGGAAAAATGGCGTTTTTTTCTTTTTTCTTTTTTCTTTTTCTTTTTTTTTCCGCGCCATTTTTCCAGTTTGGGGCCGAAAATGGCTAAGTCCCAGATCTGACTGGGCCCAGAACTGGAAAAATGGCGCCGAATTTCCGATTTTGGGTGCCAGTCAGATCTGGGACTTAGCCGTTTTCATCCCCGAACTGGAAAAATGGAGTTTTTTTTTTTTTTTTTTTTTTTTTTTTTTTTTTTTGGGTCGGCGCCATTTTTCCAGTTTCGGATTTTTCTTGGAATCCTTCACTGCTAGAGGCAAATCGGAACAGCCTCGGACGGAAATTCGGCACCGTTTTTCCATTCTGGGAGGTTTCTGCGACTTTCTTTAAGGGGGCCCCGATGGAAATTCGGCGCCGAATTTCCATCCGGGGGATGGTCTCTGTCGGAGAGGTGCCGGCCTCTCCGCCGCTCTGTTGGATATTCGGTGCCGAATTTCCGTCCGGGGTTTGAAATATGATGGCCAGGTGCCGACCTCTCCCCCCTCCCCGACTGCATTGGAACGGCCCCGGATGGAAATTCGGCGCCGTTTTTCCATCTGGGGAGGTTTTTATGTCGGCCAGTTTTCGGCCTGACCCCTCGACACGACTTCCTTTGGGGGGGCCCGGATGGAAATTCGGCGCCGAATCTCCATCCAGGGGATGCTCTCTGTCGAACACGTGCCGACCTCTACGTCCGAGGCGACGTCATCCGGGCGTCCCCTGTTGGATATTCGGTGCCGAATTTCCGTCCGGGGGTTGAAATGTGACGGCCTCTCCCCCCTCCCCGACTGCATCCGAACCGCCCCGGATGGAAATTCGGCGCCGTTTTTCCATCTGGGGATGTTTTTATTGCGGCCAGTTTTCGGTCTGACCCCCCGACACGACTTCCTTTGGGGGGGCCCGGATGTAAATTCGGCACCGAATCTCCATCCAGGGGATATTCTCTGTCGCACACGCGCCGGCCTCTGCGCCCGAGGCGACTTCATCCGGGCTTCCCCTGTTGTATATTCGGTGCCGAATTTCCGTCCGGGGGTTGTAATGTGAGGGCCAGATGGCGGCCTTTCCCCCGAGCCGACTGCATCCGAAAAGGCCTCGGATGGAAATTCGGCGCCGTTTTTCCATCCGCGGAGGTTTTTATGTCGGCCAGTTTTCGGCGTGACCCCCCGATAGAACTTCATTTGGGGGGATCCGAATGGAAATTCGGCGCTGAATTTCCATCCGAGGGATCTTCTCTGTCGGACAGGTGCCGGCATCTCTGCCCCAGACGACTTCATCCGTGCGGCCCCTGTTGGATATTGGGTGCCGAATTTCCATTCGGGGGTAGTAATGTGACGGCACGGTGCCGGCTTCTACCCTTCAGCCGACATCATCCGGACGGCCCCCCACTTTCTGACTGCATACCGTTGGCAGTTATTGCGCAAAGACCAGGGGCTGCATTCCGGAGACAAGGTTCATTAACACTCTGACTGTGGATTTTTTATTTGGATCAGGCTTCGTCGCTCGGACAAATCGGCACCGCATTCCTTCCCATCGCTGCATCCCCCTTCTACCAGGGAGCTTGCCCGCACGCCATCCTGGCAGTCTTGTGTGCACATCTCCCATGGCGGAAAACCCGAGCGCTACAGTGTACTGCCCTCCTCACGAGCATAGAGCTTCATTTCCGTGCAGAGGGGACATCTGCCGGGTGATGGAGAAATATCTGTGCGTTCGATACCACCTGAAACCGGGGTCGGTTTTTTTGGAGGAGGAAAGGAAGGACTCAAACGGCCTTGTTGTCGAGAGTATTGTTGTGCTCCACGATGATTTCGACGATGGCAGGGAATGGCGAGTTCCACCATCGGACAGCGTCATATACAGGGCTGTTGGGGACTTCATTTGCCCGCCAAATGCACCTTCTATCCTGGCGCCTTCCACGAAACAATCCGCGAATCAGAGAGAGGCTACCTCAAATAGAGAAGTCCGCAACGAAGTAAATCCAGAGCCGAACCCATCCATGAAGACGAGCGAGAACCGGGTTGTTCACAACCTGTCCGACTCAGACGAGGTCATAGAAGTTCCGAGGTTGTCCTGGAGATCAGGCAAGTCCTCAATGGACGTCAGTGGAGGAGGGAGTCATATTCCCAGCACGAGCACCGCAGTTCGATCTATTCTTGAAATTATGCGAGGGCTTCACCTGGAGGGACACCGGTCGGAGCTAGCCGGGCTAGACTACAGCAAGTTCGCAATTAAATCGGTTACATGCCTTCCCGCCGACGTCGACGATAATATCTTCTTTGAGTTCCCTCCTCGGGCGGACTACTCGAGGGCGTCCGGAATGTTGACAGATATGGATAGAAAACATGACGGTCATCCTTGGTGCGTTACCAAAACCACCAGCATGAAGATGCTCGATGGTGTGCGGGTGCGCTACGTTGTTTGTGCGGGCGCGTTGCGGTGTTTCTCCCCAACTTGCTTCCACTTTAAATCCAGAGGTCACAGGAACGAGACCGATTGGACAGGCACAGCTCATCAACCATTTCGAGCTCATGAGAAGGTTCCGAACTCCACATTTAAGTGTGCGCATTGCAAAGAACCACCACACTGCATGTCTGTTTGTAATGCCAAGCAGTTCTATGTGTTGCACCGTTTCCCTGACCTCACCCGAGCTTGCATACACGTTGGTTCCCATTGTCACAAATTGGCGAGGGGAACTCGCGGGAGGCTGCCCACGAGGCAGAGCAGCTCGTTCTGGAGGAGGTTAAGTTGAAACCGGGTGCCAAACCCAAACAGATACAGCTCCAAGCCGCCCATAAGATGGCATTGGCTAGAATTATGTCGGAAGACGGCTCCGATAGAGTTCCTCTCGATGAGAAGGAAATGGAGGCATTGCTGGAGTCGGTGTCCCACGTATGTTCACCGAATGTCCAAAACCACATTGTCTCATGCAAACAGAAAATTGGGCGTGGCTCGGATATGCACTCCATTCTGGAGGTGAAGCACGATGTGGATATGACTACATTCATGGAAGTAGGTTTCCAGGACAAGGGACTGAGGCAGATCGTTGTTTCGTATTCAAAATGTCCACGTGTGGACCTGGCAGCGGCGTCGAACTAGTCGACAGAATGACGAGTGGGGACTTGTCAAACAGTTGGGTCATGTTCGACCATATCAAGCGAATTACAAATCACCAGTGGATGACAATGGGTGCACATGTCTACGACACCCACTGCAGGATGCTAATGACAATTGCTATTTGTGAGATGAAAGGAGAGGACACACAATCGGAGATGCTTCTTTGGCAGGGAATAAACGAACAGATGGCCAAGGCGGGATTGCCCCCTCCCAATTTCCGTGGTTTCATGGCAGACAACGCACAAGCAAATTGGGCTGCCATCCAAAAGGTGTACGGGCAAGACCCCAATGTTCCCATGGAAGGCAAGGAGAGATCTTGTGGGTTCCATTTTCTGCAGAGCCTTTCGCAGTACACAACCAGGCTCGTGGCGCCAGATTTCAGAGAGGAGCACCGTTTCTCTTTTTTGGGCCGAAAACTGGCTAAGTCCCAACATGCACTGGTACCGTGTCTGGAAAAATGGAGCTGAATTTCTTTTTTTTGGGCCGAAAACTGGCTAAGTCCCAACATGCACTGGTATAGTGTCTGGAAAAATGGCGCCGAATTTCCCTATTTTGCGCCGAAAACTGACTAAATCCGAACATGCACTGGAAAAATGGCGCCGAATTACCTGTCATGAGGGGACCTATAGCCGCGGAATTCGGCACCATTTTTCGCCAGAGAGACCTATTACCGCGAAATACGTCGCCGTTTTTTCAGGTTACGGACCCTATTACCGCGAAATTCGGCGCCATATTTGCACATGTCGCTGGGAATTGGCATGAGCGGAAGACGAAGTATCATGAGCACAACTGTCAAAACTACAATTTTCCCTTCAAGGTGCCGAATAATATATTTGTTTTTCCTGACACATTGCATTAAATTACTATTTTTTATTATTTATTATTTTCGAAATTTGTACTTCTGCTCATGAAAACCGATTGTCTTACTACTCCGCTCATGCCGCTCATGCCGCTCATGCTCATGAAATAGCTAACCTCTCCAATCTGTATGCAGCTGAAAAAGACGCCCCCTGATAGGTCGTCTCAAGATGGGCGCCGAGGTCAACCTCGCCTTGAGCTCTTGAAAAGCTTGTTCTTGCTCATCTTCCCACTGCCACTCCTGGTCCACCTTGGTCAGCTTGGTTAGAGCCTTTGCAAATGGCACTAAATCCCTTAACAAACCGTCTGTAATAGTTTGCTAACCCCATGAAAGCTCGAACTCGGCTCACATCCGTGGGGCGTAGAACCTGTGCAATGGACTCTACCTTAGTCTGTTGTACCCCCAATCCTCCAGGATATATCATGTGACCCAGATACTCAATCTGGTTGTGGAAAAACTTGCACTTGCCCAGATGTAAGTTCAATCCGTGCGTCCTCAAGCGCTCAAATACCCCCTGAAGGTGTCTCTCATGCTCCTCCACCGTAGCACTAAAGATGATGATGTCATCTATGTAGCACCGAGCAAACTCCACCCCTGCTAGAATCCTGTCCATGACTCTTTGAAACTCAGCGGGAGCGTTTTTAAGCCCAAATGGTAAGAACCGCCACTGGTATAGGCAATCCTTCCCGTGCTCATTGATCCCCCAAAATGTCGTCTTTTGCTTATCCGCCTCCTTGATCGGCAACTGGTGATATCCGGATCGTAAATCCAACGTGCTAAAGACCTTGGAATGCCCAATGGCATCAAAGATCTCCTATGGTGTTGGCATGGCATACCTATCGGACTTGGTCTGACGATTTACAGGCCGGTAATCACCGCACATACGTCTCTCCGTCCAATTGCCATAGACATCCTTCTTGGCTGGCATCACTGTGGCTGAAGCATACTCTCCACCAGAGAGCTCCACCAAACCTGCCTCCCAGAGATCTTGAGTCCTCATCTGAATCAAAGACCTCTCCATGTCACTGTATCGATAGGGTCTCCGAAAAATTGGCGTGTCAGTGGCCAACTCAATATGGATCTCTTGACCCTTCAGTGCTCCCAAGTCCTTCAAACTGAAGGCAAAGCAATTCCTGTAAGCCCTCAGGAACCACCGTATACGTCGTCTCTCTCCTCCGGTGACAATGGGTCCAATGTCAGGCTCCCAATTGTCCTCCGTAACTGCAACCTTAAGTCCAGTGGGCTTAGAGGTAGAGGACGCGTCCCGTGGTTGCTATGCTGCAACCTCTTGAGCAGTACTCCCTTCCTGCTCAGTCAATGACAAGGCCTCATCCTGCCCCATCATCTCATCATTGAGAACCTCCTCATCCCGAGAAGAATCCCCAACCTCATCCATCACAGCTGCCTTGGCTGCCAACTCCCTCTGAACCTCGAGCACCTCCCACGTGTGCCATGGATGTCTACACCCCGTGGTCCTCACCGGCTCGCCCCCACTCGCTGCCTGTACCGTCTTGGTAGGCAGAGAGACCGTCAAGGGAAGTGCACTCCGCACTCTACGTTGCTCAGCCATAGCCAAGCTGATAATCCAGGTCAAGCAATTGAGATCCATTGCTTGCCCCAACACCTGACGACGTGATGCCTTAGAAAGAGAAGGCACCACCGTGGTCCCAGTGGAAAACCCCATAGCCCGCTCTCGCTCGTCGGCATTAGGCTCCACTAACTGCTGCAACTGAGCATCCCACAGGAGGCCAAGTCCACCATCCCGAAAAGCATGGGATCCTGGGAAGCTGAGCAGTGTAGGTAATGCTGCTCGTGGTTGACCCACCCTGTTGACCACTGCCAAAGACGAACAGTCATCATGTCTCACACGTTGAGACTGCCTCCCTGTGTCCAAAATGCCATCCACGGTTAGGTGTGCTGGCCACTGCACCCCATCAAATGCACGTTTGAGCAGTGCGGGTGGCATCAAGTTAGTCCACCAAAGCCGTGGACGATGAGCTCGTGACCCCACTGCAGCTGCATCCAGCAACACTGCTGACCCAAGCCACGACTGGACTTGATGCACACTGGCCATCACCCTGGCCCGAGAATCACCCATCAGTGGCACATTCTCCAAGATGTTACCTGGAGATACAGCTTGATGAAGCTGCAAGTGGCGCAAAACCCGCACCATCTCCCAAAACAGACCCGTCCTCGAGTCTCGCAATCCATTGCCATGCCCGGCTGATGAATGCCCTTGGCAGGGCCAACCTGCCTCTATCAGATCAATGGAGCCAACCTGCTCCAAATCCTGCGCCTTCAACAAGGAAATGTCTGCTGGCAAGGCTTGTTGGTATCCACGAACTGCAGACACAAGCAACAAGTCAGGGTACTGTCGCGCGGCTTTTACTCACCCATCCCTTCGCTATCCGAGGCAGAAACTCCAAGATAGAAGAGTTGGAAATCTCTAAGTACTCAGCCCGCGCAGAACAATCAGTCATGACCTACAGCTAGTGTATCATGGGGGTGTTTCCTATTTGTTTCCTTTTCCGCATTCATCTTAGCTACCTTACCATTGATAATTAAGTATCAGTTTGCTTCATCAATTTATCGGTTTCCTTCACTCCTCCATTCAATCCACAGCTTCACTCAGATCTCTCTACACAGTGTGATTGTATCGTATAAGTATCAGATTATGATTTATCAGGTATCAGGCCGAAGCCATTGTGTCTCTATTCTCCTCTACAATATCCCTACAGCTTTGCATATAACAAGCATCTACTAATCCTCTTTCCTCCTTCATCGTGCTCACCGACTTCCGCTCCCGTCTCACTCCGAAATCCTCCTCCCCCGAATCATAATCCCTTCTTCATTCCCCGTTTCTCCCTTTATCCTCCTATCCGCGGTTCTAACCGTTTCCCTCTCTAACCGTCGTATGTGAATTAACATGTTCCCTTCACAGGTGTTGTTCCCCACAGTCGTTCCCTGTCCTACTCTTCGTTCCCTATTATCGTGACAGCTGTGTCAAGCGGTGACTGGCTGTGTTTGGCTGTGTCGGGCTGTGACTGGCTGTGTGGCTGTGCCGGGCTGTGACTGGCTGTGTGGGCTGTGTCTGCTGTGACGACTGTGACGGGCTGTGTGGGCTGTGACGGCTGTGTGGGCTGTGTGGGCTGTGACGACTGTGACGGGCTGTGTCGGCTGTGTCGGCTGTGTGGGCTGTGTGGGCTGTGACGACTGTGACGGGCTGTGTTGGCTGTGTGGGCTGTGACTGCTGTGTCGGCTGTGTGGGCTATGTAACCCCCCTCTACAGTGCGCTGCTGTCACCCCTAAGGTTCCTGTTTGTCTCAGTCTGTGCAAAAATTAAGGGTACCCTACAGATCCCGTATAAGTGTCTAAGTCCCCTACAGTCCTCTAACATTTACCCCTTCCCCTCAAAAAGCCGTGTCCTCACGGTTTACTGTTTCTGAGTAGCAACCCTTTGTGAGTGAGCACCTTGTTGACGTTGAGAGTTTCGTGGCGGGCTGTGTGTACGAGCCCGAGGTCTGTCTCTGGTTGACGGAGATGGTTGATCACTACCTGGATAAGTGAGGCCTTCTGGAGGCTGATATCGAGGTAATCTTTCCGGCATAGGAGATCCCCTTTGTTTCTTCTCTTCCATCTGAATTGCATAGTCTTCTCCCATGTCAAAAGAATTCTGTGAAGAAACAGTTGTATCAGAATCCTCATCGCCTCTCAGGTGTTTTAATTTTCGAACTTTTTGTGGAATCATCTGGGGCATACAATGCTGTCCTACCATGTCTGGAAGTTTGCATTTTACAACCTGGTGTAACCGTTGAACAGCAAAATTGGTGTAGACACTGAGCTCCTTGTCTGTCCAGATGAGTGGGGTACCAATTACTGGTGCAGCGTGCAAGTATTTCCATGCGATATGTCCCTTATAGAAAATGTCATCAAGTCCGAATTTCTGTGTTGACAAATTGTTGCAGGCTGCTTGAAACCATGAACGAATTTGAGAATCCTTCTGTATCATAACTTTTGGGTCATATAGGTACATATGAGGTGGCACCGAAGGTAATACCCAATGATCTCCACTGGAGTAACTTTGAAAGCGTGCTTGCATCTTTTGTTGCTCAATGTGGTAACGTATCAGAAAACAAGCAGCGTAGTATAGCCCGCACCCCATGACAATACTTGCTATCTCCTTGGTCTTGGTATAAATGAGTCCATGTACAACCTGGAAAGCAACCAATTCCCTCAACATGGTACCTGCCTCGTGCCAGTATTGTGCAAAGTGATGATCTTCAATATGTCGATTGTTTGGAAGAACTTTAGTCCTGGTTGCCACTGGCAGCCAAATACGCATGATTTGGTAGTAATGTGCGAATGACTGCGGAGGACTAAATTCTTTCCAAGCCAAATCCAACATGATGGGAATTTGGTTGAAGGGCATAATCATAGCCCTACTGTACTCCCTGGCAGCTGGAGTTTTAGGTGGGTTAAAAGCTGCATTGCCCCATACCTCCGGCTGTGGTGGCTGTGGTGTGGTTGTAGTAACCACAGGTTCAGCTACTGGTACACTGACCTGTTGTGGTGGTGGTGGTACTGGTTCCTGTACCATTGGCATCTCCTGCACCTCCTGTGAAGACTGAAAAGCCAGAGTTCTGGCTTGCAAATAAGAAGCCATTAGCTGTTCCTGAGGGATATAGACTCTTTGGTCGATGTTTGAAGTGAGGTCTTCCACTTGAGTCTGGAGTCCGTCTACATCCTCTTGTAACTCTGCTATCCTACTATAGACATTGTCTATAGTAGTTGTGGCAATGTTCTGCACCTGCAGTCTGAGCTCATTCATCTCGCTTTGGGTGAGCTTCCGTGGGCTTTTGCCCTCTACTGGCCCTTGTGCTAACCAGACCTGCATAAGGCTGTTATCCACCAAGCTGCTTGTGGTTCCCCTGAGAGTTTGCTCCTCTCTTAGCTTGTACAATTCCAACTGCTGTTGTAAAGCCTCCATGCGCTTCGCCTGTGGCTCAACCAATTGCGCATAGGCAGCAAGTAGATTATTGGCTTCCTTCGAAGCCTTGTTACTGACCGCGATTTCATTTCTATTGGCCACGATGGTTTGTTGCAACTCCACGATGTATTTCTCTTGCTCAGCTTCCATCTGCCTGTATTGCTTGAAAGTATCTTCATTGCGACAGATTGTATTCTTCATATCGACAATGAGCTTCATGTGCTCCACATTCTCTTCTTCTGCCTTCGTACATTTTTCCGCTTGACTGTTTATTTCTTTTGTTGATTGGTCAAGCATAGTTGTAAATGTAGCGCATTGTATCGCCATCCTGTTATGCACTGTCTGCAACTCCGTATGTAGTGCATTCAGTTCTTGCAACTTGCTTTCATGCTGCACCTGCATTTGGTATAGCTGTTGCTTATGTGCTTCGTGCAACTGGTCTTGCGCGAGGCCTGCCTCAATCAATTGTTGCTTGGCCAATTGCAAAGCCATTTCTGTATTGGCCAAGTCCTGCTTCATCTTGAGAGTGACCTCTTCATCGACCTTGTTTGCACACTCAGTGGCAAGTCGAGCCTCAAACTCCTTCCTGAGTTCTTCTTTCAAGGCTGTCAATTGGGTAATTGGAACATGGGTTTTGACATAAGTCCCCAACAAATTAAGTGTCCTGCCTATGGAACTCATCAGCATTGCCTGTTGAGGGTCATCATGGTGAGGTTGCTGCTGTTCCTCCTGATCTTCAACAGTATGATGTCTCACTAACCATTCAGACCATTGTCCCACCGGATTTTCTTCCTGAACTACTTCATTTATGACCGGTGCTACAGTGTCATGGCCTTCCGCCTGTGGTACCTCCGACACAGGTGTGTGCATTATATGTACCTCAGGATTTCTCTTGGGCAACTGTTGCACCTCTGGGATTTCTGTCTCCTTGACCAGACCAGAATATTCATAGAGAAGGTCCCCTTTCTCTATTTCTGCCACTATCTGTTCTGTAGTTGGAATATCTATCCCTTCACTTTCCAAATCAATTATTTCGGGTTGAGCTGCATGGATAACTTGTGACCTTGTGACAAGTCGTTCAAGTGGCTGTGTTGGTTGTGATGCAGAAGTAACTTCTTCCTCCCTCTCTGAAGGTCCTGCTTCCAGTAATAACATTTTTTGTGCTGCTGTGCCCCTTCCTGGTCATGAGCTTGGGAAACATTATCATGCGGAATCCGTGAAGCCAGTGGATCCGCCACTACAGTCTTTCCCCTTCTCTGCCTCTTAGTCTCGGGTTGTGCTGCTAGTCCACCCTCACTGTGTGAAGAGCCTTGCTCTTCCATTGCAGTTGTTTCTGGCTCAAACACTCCCATTTCCTTCCTTTCTTGTGCATTAAGTATGCCAGAATTAAGGATTATTTGAGCAATGATTGGGCCAGACACTATGATAGGAGATTTTGCGGTAGTACCTTGTAATCTTTTCATCTCCTCTACCAGTGCGTTGTACATTATGTCCGCCCATTGTACCTCTTGTCCCTTCAAGCCTTTGAGGATTTCCTCTGTGAAGGATCTGCTCAAATATTGTTGGTTCTGTTTCAGGGCAATCAGAACGTTCAATACTTGGCCTATGTCTTTTAACCCTGGGTACACAGCTTTGGTACAAGCATAACCCTGAGTTTTAAAGAAACTCCCTTCTTGGAATAAATCCCCTATTTGCAGTCTTTCCCTGTGTTCCTCCACATACACATGACCTGCTGGCAATCGAAACAATTGCTGGAGGTATAGGGGAGTAATCATTAATTCAACTCCCTTCACCGTTGTTGTTCCTGTCTTTGGCTCAAAGTTCTGCAAAAATTGTAACATGTACTGTCTATGGTGTAGTGTCCAATCCATGCTTTGCAATCCTTCCAATCTCAGCTCCTTCAGTATCTTTATCGCCTGTGGGGTAGCCATCGTTTGTTTCTGCAGAATTGTGGTGCTCTTCACCCTGATTTCCTCCATTCCTCTCACTCTCTTCATCTTAGACTCACAGAACTGCTTTGGCTGTAACAACTGCAGGAATGCCTGTAGTGCACAAAGCATAAACGTATGGTTGCCGCAGAAAGCTATGGGTAATCTCTTGTAAGCCTGCGGGGCTTGCAAGCATTGCTCAAGAGAAAAGCTCTGCTCTTTCGTTTCGTGTCTATGCCACTGCGTAAGTAATATTGCGAGCGTATAGTCTGTTAGTTCCTCCATAGTTTCCAAGTTATAGCATTTATGGCCTGTCCTGTCGAGACGCCCGTTACTCAGAACGACGCCGCCTCTTGCGCTCAATTTCCCTCCATTTTCTTGATCATTTCTCTGGTTTTCTATTGGCTGTATCCGCTGTGACTGGATTTTAACTTTTATCTTCTTTAGTGGACTTTCCCTGTTGGATAGTCCACTAGGATCACACATGCGACATGAATTCAGTTTTTCTGTACTTGCCGTTCGTTCTGTTTCCCTTTTTCCGTATTCATTAATGGGCCCGCCTTTCATCCCTTTTGACGGCCGTTCTTGTTCCTCTTTCTTTTTGACACCTGTCCTTGCACTTCATTCTCTGCTGTGTGTCGCACCCTGACCTCCACGTGTCTATTTTTAAAGTAATTTCCGTTTCCTCTTCCGTCATCCATTTTCCTGAAGTTATTATGTGTCCACTTGTCACTGATTCTATGGATCGTGTAACTTTAGTAGGCTGTGTTGAGCTGTGACAGGCTGTGTCATACTGTGTTACGCTGTGATAGGCTGTGTTGCACTGTGGTAAGCTGTGATAGGCTGTGACACGCTGCGGTAGGTTGTGATAGGCTGTGTTGCGCCTTGCTGGGTTGTGGTTGGCTGTGTCACGTCGTGACGGGCTGTGGGCTGTGTTGCGCCTTGCTGGGCTGTGGTTGCTGTGTCACGTCGTGATGGGCTGTGATAGGCTGTGTCACGCCGTGATGGGCTGTGATAGGCTGTGTCACGCCGTGATGGGCTGTGATAGGCTGTGTCACGTTTGTTTTGCCCACCCCGGTCATATATACTGGGCCTAGCGACAAGTGTTCCATACTCCGTTCGTAACACTGGTGCAGCCCGTGACTGCTCTTGCGGTTCAACATGCAAATCATGCTGCAGGGGTTTGTCATGGATACCACTGTACCCCTTCAACTTATTTGCATTGACTCTTCCCAGCATTTCTTTGTTAATGGTTTGTAACATGGCTGTGTTGTTATCATACATCTTTTGTATGACATAAGGTCCTTTCCATGGTGATTTAAGCTTAGAAGCTTGAATCTTTCCTTTCTTCTGCAACCATAGAACCAAATCCCCCGTCTTAAAAGTCTTTAATTTGCCTTCATCAAACTGTTCCTTTCGCTTCATCTGAATTCTGGTCATATTATCAGCTGCATCAGCACGTACTTCTTCCACATGGTATAATTCATGTTTCCTGACCTTGATGGAGTCTTGCAATTCCATTCTTTTTCCCCACTCCGTTCTCATGGTAGGTAACAGGAATTCCACTGGAAGTAAGGCTTCCATACCATAAACTAATTGGAATGGTGTATACTTAGTGGTGACTTTATATGAAGTCCTGTATGACCACAAAGCTGTCAGCAGCTTTGTATCCCAATCCGTTCTGTTTGCATTGACTATCTTAGCCAAGATAGTACATAGTATTTTGTTGGTAGCCTCTGCCTGCCCATTACCCTGTGGGTAATATGTTGTACTCTTTCTATGCACAATCATAAACTCTTTAGTCAATAACTCAATGGTCTCATTCATGAAGTGACTTCCTTGATCACTGATAAATTCTAAGGGACATCCAAATCGTGTAAGTATGTTCTCGTACAGGAACCTTGCTGTGGACTTGGCTGTGTTGTCCCTCAAAGCTTTAGCTTCCACCCACTTTGTAGTATAATCAGTGGCTGTAATTATGTACCTGTTTCGTGTATTCTTGGATGGTGGATTAATTGGTCCAACAAAGTCTAGTCCCCATTTCTGAAATGGTTCCGTAGGCATTGTAGGATGCAAGGCCATTCTTCCAGATCTCTGCAAAGGTCCTAGCCTCTGACATTCATCACACTTCTGACAATACTCATGTACATCTTTGAACAAAGTAGGCCACCAGTATCCTGCGAGTAGTATCTTTCTACTGGTAGTCTCTTCTCCAAAATGACCTCCAGCCACTCCTTTATGAACTTCCTCCAAGACTTTATTTACTTCATGGTGGTACAAGCATCGTTTTAGTACTCCATCAGGTCCTAACTTATACATTCTGCTTCCTACCATAGTATAAGGTAAAGCTCTGATAGCAATTCTCTTCCTCTGCTCCTTACCATAACTAGGTGGGCACTGACCATGAGCAAGGTAGTATCTGATTGGCCACTGCCAATCTAACCATTCATCTGCACTTCCTTGCACCTCCATTACAAATAAACTCGCATCAGGTAACTGATCGTCCACTCCTGTGGCGGCCTCTCCTGTTGTTAGTCGTGACAAATGATCTGCCACAAGATGCAAACGGCCAGGCTTGTAAATAACCTCGAACTCAAACTCATGCAAGATTATTAACCACCTCGCTATCCTTCCACTTATCAAAGGTTTGTTCACCAGATATATCAGAGCCTGGTGATCCACATAAAACATAAACTTTCTTCCCAATAGGTAATGCCTGAATTTCTTCACTGCATAGATCATTGCCAATGCTTCTCTTTCCGTTGTGCTATAGTTCCTCTCAGCACTGTTCATCAACCGGCTAGCATAGTACACAGGTGAATCTATATTCCCTGTAACATTCTGGGCTAACACCGCTCCCAACGCTTCTCCTGATGCATCGCAGTGAACATGAAATACTACATGCCAGTGAGGGTTAATCAGCACAGGTGTAGTTGTTACTGACAGTGTAAGTTCCTCAAACGCCTGTTGACATTCAGCTGTCCATGCAAACACTGCATCTTTCTTCAGAAGCTTGCTCAATGGTGCTGCTATTTGTGCATACCTTTTGACAAATCTTCTGTAATAACTGGTTTGCCCAAGGAATCTCCTTAAACTCTTAACATTCACTGGTGGTGGAGAGACTTTAATGGACTCTGTCTTCCTGGGATCCACAAGAAGTCCCTTCTTACACACAATGTGTCCCAGAAGCACCCCTGAGTTCACACAGAAAGTACACTTCTCTGGATTCAAGCCCAGACCTCTCATCCTGCATCTGGCCAGGCATAACTCCAATTTATGCAAGTGCTCATTCTTAGAGCTGTACACACTGAAATCATCCAAGAATACCTGCATGAAATCATCCAGATACTCATGAAAAGATTCACTTATCACTCTCTGAAAGGTCGCTGGTGCATTACAAAGTCCAAAGGGCATGACTTTGTATGCATAAGCCCCCCAGTCTGTGATGAAAGCTGTTTTCCCTTGGTCTTCTTCTGCCACTTGCACTTGATTATAACCACTGAAGCCATCCATGAATGAGTACATCTCATGGCCTGCCACAGTGTCTAATACTGCTTCTGTGAATGGCAAAGGGAAAGGATCTTTCTTCGTACAAGCATTCAGCTTCTTATAGTTCACACATACTCTTAGTTTGCCATTCTTCTTGGGAACTATAACAATGGGTGACAACCAAGTTGTATACTCTATTGGGTATATAAACTTAGCCTCAGCCAACTTCTTTATCTCTTCTCCAACCTTCTGTGCGTAGTTGGGATTCATTCTATACCTCGCCTGCTTGATTGGTACTGACCCTGGTTCCAGTTCAATTTTATGCTGACAGACTTCAGGTGGTATCCCTTTTAGATCCTCATAGCTCCAAGCAAATACATCTCTGTATTTGATGAACAAGCTTTTAGCTTCTTCGAAGAATTCCGGCTCCAAATCAGCTCCTACTTTCACCATCCTCGGTTCCTCCTGAGTTCCCACATTTACTTCTCTCACCTGCTCATCAGCTGTGATTGTCCAACCAGTCACCACTTCATCCTGTAAGCTCACAGTGGCTGGTTCTTCTAGGATTTCTATTTCTCCTTCTCTTTCTTCATAGAAATGTGATGGGTAAATGCTGGTTTCTTCTTCAGTTGGTGTTGCTGTCACTACACCACAGCAGATACCTCTCAAACAACTTAGGCTTTCCAGCCGCATCTCTGCAACCTGCTCCCATTCTGGGTGTGCAGCAAATAGGGTAGCTTCCTGCTCCTCATCCAGTCCTCCCCTCCAGTCATACTCTCTGACTCCTCGAGGTCTTCTTGTAGCAGGTAATCTACTAGATTTCTTTGTGGTAATTTGTATCTCGTGCATCCCATTATGCACAGTTAGTAACTGAGAATTCCAGTCATGGAATACCCTGGCCTGTTTCAGCCACGGACGTCCCAATAATAAGGAGTAAGCCTCCATGACTTCATCCATTTTTAATACAGTTACTGTGATCATAAAGATCATTTTCTGTATCTGTATCTTAACTCCTCTTATTAATCCCAATGGCTGTACACTTCTTTGATCTGCCATTGTTACTGTAAATGGGGCTGGTTTCATGTTACTTAGACCAAGCTTCTTCCTTAATTGGTCTGTCATGATATTTACTCCAGAACCACCATCTATCAGTACATCAGTTAGTTCTGTGCTTCCAATTCTCAATTGGATTACTGGCATAGAATCATCAAAGTCCATGACTGGTTCTCGCCCTTCCGGCTTCACATTATAACTGGTCACCTTGCTGTTCAGGTCTGTGTTTCCTGTCTCTTGGGCAATTCGATTGATTGCCTGATACAGCCTGTGCCTACAATAAGGTGCCACAGCTAATAGCTGTCCAATGGTAATTTCTGCTTTGGTCTGACATATTACTTCAGCCAAAGTCTCTTCATTACTTTGCATGTCTGCATCTTCTTTTTTCCTTTCTTCCTCACTCCCCTCTTTTTCTCCATCCGAATCAGAGGAATCTGCCACAGGAATATCCGTACTCTTTTGCATTTCCCTTATAGTATCTGCCACTTCCTTGTGCAGTTCCTTCTCATCTTTCCAAGTCTCTTCATCTTCAGGCATATCATTGCCACTTCCAGTCTCATCTTCTTCCTCTTCTACTGGAGGTATTAGTTTGGCTTTACTTCTTGTTACTATCATTGTACTTACTTCTGGTACAACACATGGCCTAACCATGTGAGCTGCCACCACTGGGCCCTCATTCACAGGAGCTCTCATCTCATTCTGGTGTCTTATCCAGAATGAACAGGCTGCCTTGCGATGTCCTGGCTGATTACAATAGTAACATAGCTCTTCACCATTGGGTCCTCGCCCTTGGTCTGTTCTTGGATTATTTCTATAATCCTGATTCCCGGGCTGGTAATTCCCCCTTGGATTACCCTGATAGTTGCCTCTGGAATTTCCTTGGTAATTCCCTCTTGAATTACCTCTCCCTTCCATGCCATTGTTATAACCACCAGACCTACCATAGTGGTCCTGATCATTGCTTCTTCTTGGCTGGGGCTGCACCTGATGCACCCTCACTTGCCTAGGTTCTCTTGCAGCTGTCCTTCTGTTGTAGTAACAATTCTCAGTAGAATGGTTATCCATTTTACAGATAGTACAGTGTTTCTCCTTCATGTGGCATTCTGTAGTGGTATGGCCTTCATTCTGGCACTTTGCACACCATACACCCTTCCTCCAATGTGTTGCAGCCTCTGTGGCATACTTCTTCAAGATTTCTTCCAATCTTTTCTCATAGTTATCCCTCTTCAACTTTTCCTTTCTCTTACTCTTTCTTTTTAGTTCTTGCTCTTCTTCTTCATCTGACTCATCTTCAGAGTCCTCATCTTCCTTTTTCTCTCTCCTGAGCATTCCCAATTGCTCAATTCTGTTTGCAGTTTCAAATGCCTCCTCCACTGTATTATGGGGTAACATATCCACTTTCTTCTGCAACTCTGGTCTTAGTCCACTCACAAACCAAGTCTTCTGTAAACCGGGTGCTGGTACTGCAGCCAGCTTTTTCATCATCAATTCCATCTTCTCCATATACTCTTCAACAGTTTCATGCTTCTTCTGCTTCAGCTGTTGTAAACTTCCATACACTTCATCCTCAGTTTTACTTGTCCTGAACCTATTTCGAAATGCTGTATTCAAGCCATTCCAGGTTAGGAAATGATTATCAGGGAATCTTGCATACCATTCACTTGCTTTCTTGATAAGTGAACAAGGAAACAGTCTCATCTTGGCATCATCGCCATTCTCATTGTTCACTATACACATGTGCTCAAATTGGCTAATGTGTACATCGGGATCCCCTTTTCCTGAATATATTGGAAAGGGTGGTTTTGCCCGTGTTGGTTGTAACGCCATCTGTGGCCCTACCTTCTGCCCACTGACAGGTGCTGGCACCCTTGCTGGTGCTGGTCCTTCTGGACCTGTTGTTTTTGTGGTGGATCTTCCACCAAGTGGTGGCCCTTGAGCACTCCCTGCTTCTGGCCCCACGATATTCACAGTATTCCCAGCTTCAGTTGCACTACTTCCCACACTCCCTGTCCCCCAGAGCCAGATCCAGGCAGCCCGCCTGATCCCCCTGAGCCGACACCTTCGTTGGCCTGTGATCTAAGTGCTCCACTTGATCCAGGTCCAACGGGTTGGGATGTCCTGGTTGTAGTCTCAACCTCAGCTGTTGGGTCTACTTCTTCATATTCTTCCTCTTCCAATTTCTTCTCTCTGTTTTCATCCTCCAAGTTCTGCCCTTGGGTTTCTTCTTCACTCATGTAACTCAACTGTAATGGTGTTGGAGAGTCTGAACTCTCCGTTGGCTCTGCCACATCCTCATCTCCTTCTTCATCTTCTGCTTCAGAAACTGGAGTTCCTGCTTTTGGTGTTCCATGCCAACTCTTATCAAAGATTTCTGTCAAGTCTTTTATCCAAGGATGTACCTCAGATCTTTCACCTCGTGATTGATCTTCTTCCTGTACCAATTCCCTTAATCTTTCTTGCAAAGAAACAGAAGGAGTGGCATCCAACTCTAGTTCTTCCGGTATAGGTGATGCACTTTTTGATCTTGATGGTGTGAGAGGTCCAGATGATTCCCCTATGTCTATTCCTCTCTCCCAAAGATATGGATAATTAGCTTTCAGATAGCTTTCTCTTTTTGATGAATATCTTTGTCGTCTAGCTTCTCTTTCATCACTCATGTCCCATGTCTTTCATTTCTTTTAATGTGGCAATAACCAAAACTCTCTTCTGTAATATCTCTCGTATATGCCTGGATTTCTTTCAAGCTTCAATGCACCCTTGGCTATACTTGAAGTCTCCGTTACCATATAACCATATGGCAAACAAGTCTGAAAAGCTGTTCTTGGTGTGAGTTTGATCCACAAAATATCCTTTGGAATCCAATTCTTTACCAGTACAAGCTCTTCATGCATATGAGTATAAACATTCACCTTTCTTTCTTCCCAGCCTTCAAACTCTACTCGTTTAATGGATAGCAACGCTATCACATAAACTAATGTTGGTAACCAACGTGCTCTTCCTCTACAGGCTACCTGATAAATCTTTATCACTCCTTTCTCCAGACCCCATTCTGGATCAGCATCATGCACTCGTTTAAGAATATTTTCTTTACATCCGTCTGGCAATTCCAAGAACCTTTGAAAGAATTGTTTGGACAATCTTTCTTCCTTCGTTCCACAGGGAATTTGATTCACTTCAAATTCTTTAATGGTCCAACCACCATGATCCCACCAGATGCCTGTCACATCTGGTTGTTCATGTCCCAGGTCCCCAGTATGGTCGCCAAATGTCGCGCGGCTTTTACTCACCCATCCCTTCGCTATCCGAGGCGGAAACTCCAAGATAGAAGAGTTGGAAATCTCTAAGTACTCAGCCCGCGCAGAACAATCAGTCATGACCTACAGCTAGTGTATCATGGGGGTGTTTCCTATTTGTTTCCTTTTCCGCATTCATCTTAGCTACCTTACCATTGATAATTAAGTATCAGTTTGCTTCATCAATTTATCGGTTTCCTTCACTCCTCCATTCAATCCACAGCTTCACTCAGATCTCTCTACACAGTGTGATTGTATCGTATAAGTATCAGATTATGATTTATCAGGTATCAGGCCGAAGCCATTGTGTCTCTATTCTCCTCTACAATATCCCTACAGCTTTGCATATAACAAGCATCTACTAATCCTCTTTCCTCCTTCATCGTGCTCACCGACTTCCGCTCCCGTCTCACTCCGAAATCCTCCTCCCCCGAATCATAATCCCTTCTTCATTCCCCGTTTCTCCCTTTATCCTCCTATCCGCGGTTCTAACCGTTTCCCTCTCTAACCGTCGTATGTGAACTAACATGTTCCCTTCACAGGTGTTGTTCCCCACAGTCGTTCCCTGTCCTACTCTTCGTTCCCTATTATCGTGACAGCTGTGTCAAGCGGTGACTGGCTGTGTTTGGCTGTGTCGGGCTGTGACTGGCTGTGTGGGCTGTGTCTGCTGTGACGACTGTGACGGGCTGTGTGGGCTGTGTGGGCTGTGACGACTGTGACGGGCTGTGTGTGCTGTGACGACTGTGATGGGCTGTGTTGGCTGTGTGGGCTGTGACTGCTGTGTCGGCTGTGTGTGTGGCTATGTAACCCCCCTCTACAGTGCGCTGCTGTCACCCCTAAGGTTCCTGTTTGTCTCAGTCTGTGCAAAAATTAAGGGTACCCTACAGATCCCGTATAAGTGTCTTAGTCCCCTACAGTCCTCTAACAGGTACTGCTGTACCAACTGAGCCACATGGCGCAGTGAGATGCGTCGTGCAGTCTCATCCCTCTCACATACAGGTAACGCCTCTACCCGCACACCTGCCTGTAGCACAGCAGCCAATCCGGTGCTGATCCCGCCAAACAAGTCCAGAAGGCAAATGCCTTCATCCATATACTGCCACACAATAGATGAGGTATCCAATGGTGACAACTGAGGTGGTTCTGGTGCAATACCCGCACTCTCCTCCTCTCCTGACGGTACAAAAGCCTCTACCCAGGCTTGTTGCACCCGTCGATCAGCAACCTACTGCAAATCCTTGCTCGTACCCCACAATGGAGTGTGAGCAACCATGGCAGGCAACTCCGCCATACCATGCATATCCTCCTGCTCTGCTGGAGGTGGCACATCCTCTACATGGGCATTGCCTTCCAGCAACTCTCCAGACCAACTAACTACAGCTGTAAAGGCGGCTAGTATTGGCATCTTGCCCCGTTGGGCAGCCGCAATACCCCCAATGAATGTCACAGGGAGCTGTGCACGACGACCATCCCCTGACTGCCATCCAGGCCTGTAGGATTCTGACTCCTCCCAAAAGTCCAGGGTGAAGCCCATGGGATATCACACTGCCCCACCAACGAGGACATCGTAAGAGACCGCGTCTGTCGGCCTTGGCTCGCATCATTGAGCCATCTACAGGATGATCTGCTTGTAGTCCAATGGCCAACTCACGCCGTGTCATGCCCCGAGCCTGCTCTGATCCTCCCGAGATTGTCTGTATCTGGAAAGGACAAGGCTCCATATCCGCCTCCATGAGGCCCAAACCTGCAATAGCAGCTCTGCCCGACATCAGTGGCTGAGCTCCCGAGTCCAACAAGACCCGCAGTGGCCGGTACTTCTTGCCTGCCGGTCCACTCAAAGAGAAAATGTCATCCTGGTTGTCTAACAAGACAACTCCAGGTGTCACCATGGCGCGCTCAAAGGCTGGCCTAGCTGGCAGCTCCGTCAACCTGGCAGCTGCAGCTTGCCATGGCGCAGCCGTGGCAGTCTTGACCCTCAAATCTGAGGATCCCTCTGCCACTACACCTTCCGGTAACTCCGCAGAAGATGAAGTGACCTCCCCACTCTCACAGAGTGTTGCTGCTAGTCTGAACACTGTAGCTGGCCTTACCCCCGGCGTCGCAATCATGGTTGCCGAGAACAGTGGGCTTGACACACAAAGGTGGCTGCCCTCAAAACACACCGGCTGCACTAGCCTTGGTAGCAGGTGTCAGTGCTGCACGTGTAGCTCTCCCCAATGGCATAGTAACCTCCGCCTCGAAAACAGTCGGGCGAGAACTAGGTGCCATGGATGGCGTCGACACAGTCTCCGCCAATGTGAATGACTGAGGAAGCCTCGCCTGACGGCTTGCCTCCCCACGCTGTGAATCCAATCCCACCTCTACACCTCGTGGCTCAGGAACTCGTGCTGCTCCTCGAGACACGGCTGCAGCAGACTCCACCCGCTCTAGTGGTAGTGCTGCTCCGCACATGAATCCCATGCCTCCCATATCTCCTCCCTCAGGAGCAGGAGGTGGACCATCCCGCCTGGGAGCCGGTTGTACCGCCTGAGCTATAGCCATTACAGCAAGCCTCTGCTCTAGCTGCTGAAGCCGGTTGGCCATGCCTTGGTCAACACCCTGACCACCGCGTCCTTGGCCATGTTGAGCTTGCCCTTGGCCTGCACCTCGTGCCCGACCACCTCGTCCTCTCTGGGCTGGTCCACCTCGCCCCCGGCCACCATTGTTCCCTTGGAACTGGCCTGGGCGCAACTCAGGATGCAAGTCATAACACTGGGCATCTCCATGCCCATACTTGCCACAATGCCCACACTGCAAACTGTGCAGGCTGTGCTTGTGCCAGCCTTCTGCCACTCTGGGCAATCTCTCTTGACATGGGGTCCTCCACATGTCCAACATATCACCCCTGGTTGCTGTTGGCCTGCAAAAGATGCCACGGGCCTCTGCACCTGAGGTCCCCTGTAAGCTCCATGGAACTTGGTTGGGAAACCTTGCCCCCCTGACCACGTTGTTGGGCAGTCCCTTGTGCCTGTGGGCTGGCAGCTGCGCCTCGTGCAGGCATGTCCTTGCCAAATCCAATGGTAACAACTCGCTCCTCCACCATGTTGAGCTCAATCCGCTCAGCCAGCAGAAACACATCTGCTAATGTGGGTTGGGCTGCTTGTAACAGGGTTGCATCTCGCACACTCTCTTGAGCTCCTTGTCCAGAATTCCATACCAAAACTGGATTGCCTGAGCTTCAGTAACCCCTGGGTAACACTTATCAAGCGCCTCATACGAGTGTACGCCTCTCGCAGGCTCTCACTGGGTTTGCGCTGGAAGTCTTGCAAACTTCGCAACTTCTCTGTCCCGTACACCTTGGTAGTTCCTCCGCAACTCCTGGAAGAACTCCACCACCGGGTGAATCTAGGCACATGTGTTGTAGTCGTGGCAGGAGGAGTAGTAGCACCTTTTGAACTGGTACCACCTGCACTACTTGTTCCACTACTAGTGCTGGCAGTGGGAGATATTGGTACTGATGCAGCTACTGGTTGCGTCGTGCCTCGAGTAATGGAGACGTAGTCAGGTGACCAATACATCCTCCACTCCTCAATCTCTGCTTCATGTCCTTGCCTGAACTCGTGGTAATCGTCCATAGGCGGGCCTTCCAAATGCTGGAACAGTCCCTTCCACACCATGAATGGGGTGAATAGCTGTGGATTGCGCATCTGTTGCAAATCACACCAGCTGTCAAACTCCTGGATAAAGTCATCCAGCTCGATTGTGCCCACAGCTCCAGAGTACCTACGAGGCCCCTTGGTAGCTCCATACATCTCCTCCATGTCGTCCCACAACAATGGCGAATGAAAGTGCACACCTGTTGATGAAGCCTCCGAGTCTGTGTCTGACTCTGCACTAGTTTGAGGGTGGAGGTGAAGGTGGTATGAAACGAACACCTCGTCTGGTGAACCCACTCTCACTGCTACTGCCTGTAGCCGTACTCCCCTCAGAACCTGGGTAACTCCGTGATGACACTCACAATGTGCACCTCCCCCACGTGACACTATAAGGCTCTATTACTAATTCTAATAGTGACACAGGTAGGCACCTGTTGCAGTTTAAGGGTCATATTCCAATGGCTCAGGGCACCTGCACCTGCATCTACCGCAAGAACTCCTATGGTTGGCTGGTCATCAACCCAGCCTCACCATAGAAGAAACACTGGGTGTCTTGCTGGTCATCACTCCAGCCTCACCACCGACAGCATACTCTAGGATTGACCGGTGATCAAATCCGGCCTAATCCCATGAAAGCAAGCGCCCACACAAAACCAACATGGCGCACAGTCAAACATGCAGGTGCTGGGGGGGATCCCAACACAAGAAATCAAAACATCAACACCCCCACACCAAAATCCAGCTGCAATGCTGATCCTGCAGAATAGCCCAGCCCAAAACCCCGGACTGACTGGCCTCCACCAAGAGAGGCTTTGGCAACTACAAGTACAAGGTAATGAAAATACTACAAAGATGGAGGGGAAGAATAGAAGCTCGACCAAAGCAAGATCAATCCTGATCTATGCTATCAACTGCCAGACTTCTCTCAAAGGCATCGCTCTGCATAATGGTAAGGTGTAGGAGGTATATCTATGTCCAGAAACCTGCCACTAACCTTGTCCCAAGCTACAGTAGCTCGCTCTATCCAACCCTCCTCCTCTTTCTGCCAGGTAGAGACAAAGCAACACTCTGCTATCTCCCGCTCACTGAACTGGACACGTGTCAACAACACCAAAAGTGGGGATCAGTGATGTCGACACGTGGGGAGATCTGGGCGGTCATAAGGGGGAGCAGGCTGGGGGAGATGTGAAGGGGAGCGAACCCCCTAGCCCCTCCCAGAACATGGGGATCAAAGTAGGGGGACAGACACGTGGGGGGATGTTGGGATGTTAGTAGAGGGGAGCTGACATGTGCGGAGAGTACTGGATATGACTTGCATGGCGATTTTGTGGTCAGGGAGGTGACATATGGGCAGCGAAGATAGGGGGAGCGGCAAACAAAGGTAGGGTCTGATAGTCTCTCAACTCGAAAGCTTTGAGACGGTTGCGGGTGTCCTCATTGCGAATGACTGCATCTCCTTCAAACAGAACAAATTGTCCTCACTAATGAAACCCGCTCGTGGTTGCCTTGTGCAGAGCGTGTCCGGGCAAAGCTGTCTGATTGCCACAAACTTGTGTAGCTCCTGCTCCTCTACTCCAATACACCACGGCCTTGTGGACTGAACACTTGGTCCCCGGGGCTGTCTTTGGCTGTGTTTCCAAGCCTAGCTTTCACCCACTTTGGTATTCCACCTACATCTGCAGAACTGCCTGGCTCCAACAGAGTTCTGACTGTCCAAAGCAATATTGAGGCCCTCAACGCCACTACAGCAGTTTGTTGTCCACTGCTATGCCTGACTCCCCGTATGCAATCACTCGTCCAACTGTTCTCCACTCAATCAGTCTGAGTTCCTTGGGAAACATAAATCTTGCCCCCTTGTGTGTCACAGGCTTAAAAGAGAGACCTGCCCTTCAATTACGTCCTCATTTCCCCCAGCCATACAAGGAGGACATCCACATATTTGTCTCTCATATAGACCAGAACAGGTTCTAGAAACAGAATTGTGGATCTTTCATGGCACACTCACACTCTAAAAATTCCATAGTTTTTTAGCAGAGTCCCAAAAACAAAATCCTATCTATATATGTAGACTTCTCTTTTCTGCAACTATCCCCCAAAAAACTGAGTCAAACGGAGTCCATCTGACAAAGTTATGACCAATTAGGCTCTAAATCTTTTAAATTAGATGAAAAGGTTTTTTTTTTAATTTTTTAATTTATTTATTTTTTAACACCCAAACGTTCTCGCCATTAAAAACTGTTCCCACGTTTTTTTGTTTTTTTTGTTTTTTTTTCGCGATTCACTGCAGGTTCCCAACAAGGTCAAAACACCGTGCCCTACAAGTGCCCGAAATGGTGGAATTGCAATCTACCAACAAAGGTTGCAGTGCTGGGATCCTCCTTCACAGGCACCCGCTTGGCAGCCCCTGCTCTCTGGATTCTCTTTGTCTGGATTCTCGAGTGCGGCGTCTTGTTGAGAAGCGATGGCCGCCGTGGCGCACAGCGAGCTTGCCTGCACTTACGCTGCTCTGATTTTACATGATGACGGCATCACCATCACTGCGTTCAGTAAATTGGAGCTCCCCCTCCCTCCCTCTGCCTGCAGCTCTTCACGTTCAAGTCATAAAGCCTTGCAGTGCACTGTGACTCGCGTGCTAGTCCTGATCAGTCTGCTGCGGGCAGAGTTTGTGTGGACGTCCGCCCCTTAGTTCGTACTTCACCTTCCACACCCCCGTGTAGCAGGAGCAGCATCAGCTTTGGAGTGTTGTCATTTTCCTGTGTGATACTCGGAAGAGTCCGCAGGTTGAAGCACCTCCCTAGCTCGGAGGTCCTTGTAGTTGACTGTCTTCCTCTACCAGGTTGTTCGATGGGAGAAAAATGTCGGGGGCGACCCTGCCTGTGGATTCTGGTGGCCTTCGTGGCATGGATGGGGAGCACCTGCGTTGAGATCGTCTCCACCTACCCTGACGAGCCTGTCAATACTGATTTCGACAACTGGTTGAGCTACATTGCGGAGACATCTGACCAAGACGACGTTTCGGTGGAGTTCTTGGCCTTACCAACGTTACTCTCAGCACCCTTCTTGGCATCGGATGTGGAGCCAATGACAGCTTCTTTCAGATTCTCAGCCTGCTGTCGGATAGTCGAGCCAAGATTCTCTACCTGATCGGTACCATCCTCCAGATTTCTCTTGTTGGTGCGGGCAGCAGAATCAGCTCGATTCTTCAGGTCAGCTGATGCCTTCCCTGCCTACGGCGGTGCACGGCTCTCATCCAGCCAAGCAGTCAGCCACTCTTAGATATAACCACAGGTTGACAAAAATCGCAGCAACATCTCAAGCCTCCTGTTCTGATCCCTGTGACCAAGCTATATTATAATAGTGCTAAAAAAAAAAACAAAAACATCATATCTAGCTTAGCACTGGAAAACTAGATAGAGCTGATCTCTCTCGAGTGATAAGAAAAACTAGAAACACACTGTTCACACAAGAAAACAACATGAATCCATCAACATCACTCTTTAAAACAGAAGTCGAGCCAGGGGCATCCCAAGCTATGGGGACTCCACCCCACAAACAACCTATACCCCTACATAAGCACACTCAGATTCTAAAGCATGAAGGAGCTCGGTCGCGCAGGCTCAACTCGAGAGAGATGAGCTGCGCGACTGACGCTCTCGTGAAGATAAGATAGTTCAGGTGTCAAGCTCAAACTTGACACCTGACTTAACACTTGAATTAAATCCAAGTGTTAAATACAAATAACTAGTTTTATTCTAGTTAGTTTCACACTGTGTTTATTTAACTTGACAACTTTGTCATCAACAGTTTAGAAAATGATGATATCGGTCGAATCTCACACGATGTGTTCAACGATTTGAAGCAGTAAAGACAATGTCATATAACAACGACCTCATTACTCACCGTGTTCAATGCAAAACTGGCTTTTACAGCGGATGAATTTCTATTGTCTAACACATATAACCCTGGTTTTCCAGTACAGTTACATTCTTGGTTTGAGGAGCTTGTGAAATCAATGACGTTCTATGAAAGACATCGTTTACACAAGTTCATCACGGACTCTCATTACTTCTCGGAGGTTGACAAAATCTCCATTGTGCATGATGCATCGATATCCAAACTAGCTTTACCTTTTGCTCGGACATATTTCCAGGAGTTTCAGATACCCAACTATGATACCATGAAATCCATGACTAGCAAAATCATGTTTGCTATTACGGATGGTGAGGACGTGTATGGAATGGCTTAAGTCCAACAGAATCAGGTAGATAAACAACAACATCTACATCGGGTATATTTATACATTTCATAAAAAGTCTATCTTGTCTTTCAATCAATGAATAAAGAGTACATTTCATTGTAGATTCTTGGTATATAACACTTATATAGGAATCACTGTCGTAGATAGACTGAACTGGCATTATCCCTTTTATTTTGCTCACACTTGATATAACAATCTATTTTTCATAATAGATTCCCTATCTCTAACACTTATGTAGGAATCACTGTTGTAGATGGACTGTTGGCATTATAAGGTATTTTACTCACACTTGATTTGGCAATTTGTTTTTCAGGTTAAGAGGGTATACTCCTCTGCCCGGCTGATGCGACATCAAATAGAGATGAGCTGGAGATGTGTAAGGGATCTACAGCATGCAACCCCAGAACCCACCTGCAATGCCTGGACATTTGAGTCACTGGCTTTTAGTCATCAACATAGGAGTCACCACCTTTTAGCCATGAACTGGAGAGTGATATTGACCATTACGCTTTGAATTTTCCAATGTAACTATTTCCGATCTGTTTTCAGACATTTTAATAGTTGGGGAAGCTTAATATTTTAAGGAGCTGGAACAGCGCACATTCTTTTACTACCGCTCAACCCCAGCTGTAGGTGATCAATCCCCGCATGGCAACGCTATACCAGCAAAACGTCCATGCATAAGCAAACCACATATTTTGTGCTCACAAGATCTAGTGTAATAAGAATGTTCTACAATTTCATAGTGTAATAAGAGACATTCATGGTCATGTATCGTTGAAGCTTATCATGTAGGTGAGGTAGTAGACGATTATAGATTGTAACTACAATGACGTTGAAATAATTTTCAACTAAGAAGCCTCCACCTTTTATTGAAAGTACAAACCTTCAATATTCCTCCATCTCCGTGTACATGATATATCACCCTCTTAGTTGTCTCTTGCACCGAATAGACAGAATATACTCATAAGACTTTCTTTTCCTCGTAGCCTACTCAAGAGACAGAGATGGCCCAGTTCAATGCTTCACATGGTAAGCTCAAGCCTTAACACTCTTGCATCTTGTATTGGCAATATGGAGTCACAGGAACCAGATACATTGGAGTTGTCGCTTATCCAGCTACCAGATCAGCCGTTCCGACTTTCACGACCTTCAACATCATGCCGACGTTCTCGAGACGATGGGCCACCAATGCGATGCGTACTTCCTCGTCTGTACCCCGTACGACGGCAAGTGGAGCCTATTCAAAGTCTGATAATTATGTTGGAGGTTGAGGCTTCGGACCCAGAGGGCAACGAAATCATGTTTGAAGGCAGCTTCGAAAATCAGAATGCTTAAATCACTGCGTGGTCCCAAGTTCAAGGTGTTGGACACTATCGATGGTTGCAGGGACCTATAAATCATTTGAGTCAAGAACGAAGAGCCGAATACTTGGCAAGTACCATTCGCCGGATTTGGATTTTCTCTAACTCTAAGCAAGTCCAAGATTTTACCGCTCCTCGAGGAACTCGGCGCTAGAGGAGGGGGTGATGTCACGGACATAGCCCAGAAGAACTTATCAGGAGTAAATATCAGAAGTTACCAAGTTACCATGTTACCGGAAGTTACCATGTATTACCGTGATTTACCATGATCTACCATGATTTACCATTACTTACCAAGTTACCGAGAGTTTACCAAATTACCAAGAGTAACTTGGGAAACTGCTCAGGAAGCTTCATTTGGAGGAAACTTCTCCATCAACATACCTTCTTTGTTTAAGGAAGCTTCTCCATCTAGAAACCTCTGTTTAATCTTGGAAACTTCTCCAGCAAACAACCTCCATAGGGGAAGCTTCTTAGTAGCCAGTATATATAGAAGGCGAGACTGGACACTCTTCAGTCTCGCCAACACCAGTTCAAGCTACTCTTGTTTCCAGTTCCCAGTACTCTAGCCCAGTTTTCAGTATCTGGTACTCCAGTCCAGTTTCCAGCATTCCAGTATTCAAGTCGTGTTCCAATATCTTGTACTCTTGTTCATTGTTATAAAGATCGTTTTGATTCATATTTACTCATCGTGCATTCGGCCACGCCGACCTTGACTTCTTGTCTAGCCTTGTACCTCTAATCTTATCTCTTGTTTGTGTTCAGTCATGTTCTCGTCCTTGACACCTTCAAACATGATTTCGTTGCCCTCTGGGTTTGAAGCCTCAACCTCCAATAGAATTATCAGACTTCGAGTAGGCTCCATTTGTCGTCGTACGGGGTTCAGACGAGGAAGTACGTGTCGCATTGGTGGTCTATCATCTCGAGAGCGTTGGCGTGATGTTGAAGGTCGTGAAAGTCGGAACGGCTGATCTGGTAGTTGGATAAGCGACAACTCAATGTATCTGGTTCATGTGACTCCATACTGCCAATACAAGATGCAAGAGTACTGGAAGTGTAGCTATATATACTGATGTGTGGTGCTCCTCCCTCCTTAGCGTGTATTAGATACATTGAATATAGAGTCTTCACCTTGAAGCTAACTTGGCTGACATCATCGTTGTGACGTCTTATTGACGTGTAGCTCGGGGCTTAGCTAGATATCGTTGATGAAACTCTTGGACTTTGTCAGATGCATTTGGTTGGATGAAGGTTCCCACGTTCGTTCGCTGATGTCGTAGCCTTCCCAATGTACGAAATACTCAAGACGTTTATACTTGATGCGAGAGTCTAGGACTTCGTCGACTTCATACTCAATTTCCTGATTGACTTCGATTGGTGGAGGTGGTACGGAGACTCTCCCTGGAATATTTGATGGATGATACAACTTCAATAATGAAACATGAAAGACTGGATGGATGCGCGCATACTTCGTGGAAGTTCAAGCCGAAAACTGACCGGATTTATTTGTCGAATAATTTTGGATGGGCCCAGGCGTTGATAATCCAATTTCCTTGATGGTCGCAAGGTTTATATGTCCCGTCGAAGAAGCCACACACGATCTCCGACCTTGAACTGGGGTTGGAGTTGGCGACGTTGATCTGCATACTCCTTGTATTGTTTTTGAGCTTCTGCGAGGTAGAATGTAAGCTCCTTGTGAATCGTAGCAAGATGAGTAGCAAGGTTTTCTACAGCTGGGCTTCCGATAGTCTTCATGTGGAAATGGTTTGCTCGAGGATGATGACCATAATTGGAGAAAAATGTAGTTTGTTGGGTCGAAGAATGTATAGTGTTGTTGTAGGCAAACTCAGCCAATGACAAAAGGTCCGTCCAATTATCTTGGTGATAATTTATCGTACAACGAAGATACTACTCCAAAATCTGGTTTACACGTTCGGTTTGACCATCAGTCTATGGATGATTAGCTGTAGAAAGGTTGATCTTAGTATCCAATATGTGAAATAATCCCCTCCAAAAATTTGATATGAACTGTGGTCATCGATCAGATACGATGTCCTTCGGGAGTCCATGAATGCGGTAGATATTATTGAGGAAGAGTCTTGCAGTTTCCTCGCCGTCTAATTACATAGATGAAATGTGTCATCTTTGTAAAATGATCTACAATAACAAGGATTGAATCGGTGGTCTTGGAGATTGGAAGGTCCGTAATAAAGTCCATAGACACGGACGACCATGGACCCTTGGAAATGGGTAATGGTTGAAGAAGGTCGTGAGGTCGATGTCGTGGTCCCTTTGCTCTAGCACACGTGTCGCAAGATTTTATAAATTCTTTCACGAGTTTTCACATCTGCGGCCACCAATAGTCCCTGGATATCAATTCCATTGTTTTGTTGAAGCCGAAATGTCCTGCAGTCGGAAGATCATGACATGTTTGAAGAATTCGAAGTCGTGTAGGTCCTGGAGATACATAGAGAAGTCCCTTGAAATAAAGTAAGCCATCTTTGAACTCGAAGTCGTTTGTAACATGTGGGTTGTCTCGAGGTCGATTTAGTTGACTTCGTAGTGTCGTAGCAAATTGGTCGCTCTTCAGTGCTTCCTGAATCTCCTTTATGATCTCTGCATCGTCATAGGTGGACATAGATAACATATTCAATTGGAGATTTGCTGGTTTCAAGATGATGGATTTCTGTTGGTCAAAAGTTGCATCCTATTCCTTTGGCGCAAGATACGATCGTCGAGAAAGAGCATCTAGTTTTCCTTGAAGATGTCCGGGACGGTAGGTAACAACAAAAATCAAACCTTGCTAGTGACATACTCCATCTTGCTTGACGTCGATTCAAAACACGAGCACTCATAAAATACTCGAGGTTTTTGTGATCGGTATAGACAGTGACCTGATGTTGAGCTCCCTCTAATAGATGACGTCACTCCTCAAAAGCATCGATAATCGCTAGAAGTTCTTTGTCATGGATTTCATAATTGATCTCCGCAACGGAAAATTTGCGACAACGAAAACCAACAAGGTGAAGTCGGCCATCTGTACCGTATTAAGATAGGGATGCCTCGGCATGAGCCTGGTGGCGTGAGCGTGTGAGCGCAGCAACGCTCACGCACGTCACCTGGAGAGAACGCCACGTCGCCGGGGTGACGCCACGTCAACGCGCGCCAAGTAAGAAGTAGAGTGTATTTCGGCGGAAGAGCACCCTCAACCGCGGAAACAAGTTGGACGAAATAATAAAAGGACGTGGTCATTCCCACCTGAAAGCAACAAATGAACGCATCATGGATGAATGTAGAGTGGTTGAGAAATAGATGGATGTGTGGGAACAATCCAAGCATATGGATGAATGTTGGATGGATGAGAGTGCAATGGATGAATGTACAATGGATGTTGAATAATGGAAAACAATCTTGAATGGAGGATGCATGAATACGCAGCACATGAATGCACAATGGATATAATAGACACTTTCTGAGGGGTATGTGGGATGGATTCATGAAGATTGACATTTCAATCCGAGTGGATTGTTTGTTTCATTTTCTTTTCTGACAAAACAACTGCAATGAGGCAAGGGAACTCAATCATTACCGAAGAGGATATAAACAGAACATTAAAAATGCAAAGTTCAGTCTGACTCAGAGTCAGTACAATGTTTCCCCGTCTCCTCTACATCCAAGTCCAAGAATTTAAGAACTCCAGATCTACGATGGCTACACCTGCGATCGGGCAAAAAGAAATCAGGGGATAGAGCCTCGGCCATTTGAAGTGCCATTGCTTCGGCATACACATGAAGCACAAAAGTGGAAAGGGGACTGTCGAAAACAGTCTCGCCACAAATGGGGGTTTCTCCTAAAGATCCATCGCTGTCGTTCCTACAAGTCACAGCATGATAAAAATTATTACTGCAAATTTGATGTCTGCGAAATTGAACATGCACCCAAACTGGAATCACAGTTCTATGACAGACTTACTCACATGAAAAGTCGTTGTCGATCTGCTTATCCTCGGTATCCTCATCATTTCTGATTTGAATTTGTTCAGTCTGTGTGCCAGACGTAGAGCCAGACACAAGAGGGAGGAGGACACTTTTGAATAGTTCGGTGTCGCCCTCCATGCCAAAAAGGCTTCTCCCGCCAACCTTGCAAGCACGATAAGTCGCACCTGCCAAAACAGAAAGCATCAAGAATGTTGTGGAGGATTCCAAATCGGATGCAAACTGGAAGAACTCAAAAATGGGAACAATATTGAACCAACGAACCTGTGGATAGTGTGAGGTCGACCACCCTTGCAGAATGGTGAATGCATGACTCCAAGAGCGTCTGCATGAACGTTGGGGTTCTCTCCCTTGCACCTCTCCACGGAAACCCATCTGGTCTTTTGGCTGTCTGACTAGAGTGCATGAAATTGTAGAGCATGTCATCCACATGCGGTTCATAAGGGGGGTTGATAAAACACCCCTGGTCGCAAATTTCAAAGCTGCGAACGGAGGATGGTGTTTTGGAGGTGCAAATCCTCCTCAGGCAGATTGCCTCAAACATCCTCATCTTGAAAAGATGGAAGATAGGGGTGAGAAATGGAAATATTGGAGGATGTCTGGCACAGGAAGGAACAAAACATGGACTGCAAATGAAAACTATAACCGAATGTATTTGTGATAGTCGTTGCCGATCATCACAGATGGTGGTAGAGCAAGCCAGCAGAAACAAGAAGACATGGAAAACAGAACAGAGGAGGGTGGTGCCATACCAGCTGTCTAGGGAAACCACCTTTCAGAAGGTAGAGGATGTTCACATAATTCCATGTCCTCAGAATTTTGAACCCAAACGACTTCAGGTATGATGCCAGTCCCCTACGACTATCCTTGTCACATGACTGGAAGAGCAAAAGCGTTCCTGCATCTGAAAGGAAATTATTGCAGAACCCGAATACCCAACTCCAGTAGTTCTCATCGAATTTGTTCCAGGATGGAGTCTTTCCATTTGGAGGAACGTCGGGGACAGGCTGGCCGTCTGGGATGTCAAGGATGACCATGTCAGCGGCAAAGGTTTTTCAAACACCGCATACGAATGAGGGTCCAGTGCTCACCTGCAACATACAGGTCCAATTTTAATACAAGAAAAAATGAGGGTCCCAAGAGAAACCAACATCTACATTGGCATTGATAATTTCGAATGTCCCATGTGAAGAGAAAGATTCTTACCAGATTAAGAAAAGAAATCATGTTATCCCAAGTCGGTGATGACACACCCGAGTACCCTTTTCTCCGAGTCTCCATCATCGCCAGCCATCTCTCATTGAGAATCTTGATCTGCCCTGCCAAGTCCGAACGGGAAGGGTGTGGCTTGGCATCAGAAACGTATTCAATAGTGTTGTTGTGCCTCCCAGCTGTCTCATCTTTGTCTTTGCCCTTCTCCTTGGACTTCTCTTTCTCCTTTGCCTTCTTAGGCGACTTGGCTACTCCCTCCGAAGCCTTTGGATCCTTGTCTTTCACCTTTTGACCCCCCTTCCTGCCTTTCTGTGGAGTTCCCTGCGCGTCTGGCTCCTTGGCGGCCAATGACGCTATGTTCCTCTCGTACTCTTCGTCGTTCAAAGGTGCCAGCATCTCCGCATGGTTGTTCAAATACTTCATTTGCTGCTCTTGAAACGTCGTGTGCTCTGGAGGGCACTCGAGGTACCATCCACAGTCCCTGAAGTGGGCAAGACTCCAATCCCTCAAGATTCCAGCTGTGTACATGGTGGGATTGTTGGCAGGGTCGGACCACATGTCCAGGTAATCTGGGATTCCACTCAGGTGTTTTCCTTCCATCAGAACATATTTAGTGTACCTGTGGATGCTCAAACAAGCACCAACCCAAAAACAAGATATCAAAAAGCAACAGAAAGTGATGATCGGTGGCGATCACCATATTCAAATGATAGAATGCAACATGGATTGGCAAATCCCTATGATTATCTACGCTGCACAACTGGGAAATTTGATGATCGGCACCGATCATCACTTCATTCAACAGAAACAGACTGCCTATGTTAACAGAGGCATGATTCAGAATGGAAACATGGACATCATCTGCAATATTCATTTGGATGACGTGAGAAGACCGGAGTAGTGGAAGTGATGATCGGTACCGACCATCACCAAACTGATGTGTAACAGAGCAGAAAAAATTAAGCTTTCCCAATCAGGCATTACAATATTTCAAAGACTTTGATGGATAGGATTTAGATATTGCACCTGTACACAACACGCATCATTGCCCACTCCCCTCCAACTTGACTGTTGAAATCGTTCGACCTCAATATGTTACCATCCTTGGAGAATTCGCGGAAGAAACAGTACCGCCAAGTGAGACCTTTGCACTTTCTAATATACGCCTCCAAGGACATCTGTGGTGGTGAGATCATTGAAATATTCAAGTCCTTCAAATTCTGCTCCAGGACAAGAATGGCGCGTTTCTCCAACTGCAATGGGAACATCTATCAGAACTGCCCACGACAAAGCTAAAGGATAATTCATATACAATATGCACAATCCACAAATACCTGACTCCAAAATGTGGCCTTGTGAAGCCACTGATCGAAGACAATGTCACTTATTCCCTCGTCCTTTGTTCCAGGCTGGATTGTGCTTTTTGGGAACTGATTCAGATCCTTCACCGTCTGATCCGAGTTCCAAATCTCAAGCCATCTAACTTTTGTCTGGGGGTCGACCATGGAGAGAGCCAGCCTGTGCAATTTCTCCTGTAACATCTCTGGATGTACATGCTTGTCATAGTGGGCTTTGATTTGGAGAAGGAACTCCTCCCCAAGTCCGGGATCCACAATTCTCAACTGCTTCAGGAAGGCGGACATCAGCATTGTCCTCCTTATCTCGTACTCCTTCTTTATGGCTGCTCCAACACCTTTAGCAGTCCTTAGCTCTTCTGCTGTAGTGCGGTAGTACTCAGATTTCCCCCTCTCGGCGGCCTCTGCCAGTTCTTGCTGCATGTAACAACGATTGGATAAGAACACATTGGATTACAAATACGTTTTGAAGAAGATAGGAAGATGTGGGTTGGGCCATACCGCATACATATACTCCAGAAATGCATCTCGGGTCAACGAGTCTCTTCCTGTTTCGCATTTCTTGATTACATCCGGATGTAGCATTGTGCGGAACTCATCAAGCTTCATCAAGCCAATTCTTTGAATACGGAAAAGTGTGTGGACCAAGCTCGTAGTAACATGCGATTTCTCTGTCGATATGCAATTAGAGAACAGACATTGTATAGGTTAGAAATATTCAACGATTCGACATTAAATGCGCACAACTTGCAATTTGAAAGGCAATGGGTTATTAGGATGTCCTACTTGTCCACGTCATGCATAGCAGTCAGAAGCCTCGCGATGTCATTCCCAAGATCTAGAACCATTGCCTCCATAGCACAATGCTTGTCCTTGTCTTTTGAATGGTGTTTCGCAATGTACCCCATCCAATCAAGAAGACGATAGTTCCCGTCCCAATCATAGAACATGTGGTTGCAGAACTGCTGGGTGTTATGTCCAAGTAGCAGGGAGTCCTCGAACTCGTCATTCACATCCTTTCAGCAATCATCCCAGTTGTCTGTTATCTCTGGGCTCACTTTTGTGCTGTTACCATTTATATCCTTCAGTGAGACGTAGAATACTTGTGCACCCATTCTGTACTCGTGCACAAAATCTGTTTCCAACTTGGTAATGTCATGCGATAGTGGAGGACGAACAACAGGCATGGAGATCATGCGGCATAGAGGGATTTCAAGGCGTCCTCCAGATATGATCATGTCCCTAATAACCTCCTGGGAATTTACCTTTTGATATGACATAAGCTCTTTCACCTTGTCAAGGTAGTGCAATTCAGGATCGTCTGTGTCTTCGCTGTTCTCAACTCTTCGTGGAGTCGTCCCTTCTCCAGAGCCCTTCTCTTCTGTTTCTCCCTGCTTAGACTTTGCATTTTTCTGCATACACAAAACCCAAAATAGCAACATTCAACTGGTGTTCTGGAAACAGACATTTTGAAACAATGATGATCGGTACCGACCATCACTTTGTCTTCTAACAAATGAATGGACAGTTTACTGTGTCTCCCAATGCACTTTCACTTAGTTCTCACCTGTATGCGATGATCGGTGGCGGCCATCGCAATCCACATTTTGCACACAAGAAGTTTTCCGAACTCATATTAAAAATGACAGTCAATGAATATTGATGATCGGTACCGATCATCACTTTCTGCATGTTCGGAAGAAGACTTCAGACACCCTGATGTTTTTCTTAAAATTCAACTGATAGTGATGATCGGTGGTGATCATCAGTATCTGCCATCGAAAATGACACACCCTAAACTTTCAAACCACATTTGGAATGACAAGGATGATGTAAGCGATGATCTATACTGATCATCACATCAAGACAGCCTTGGGATGCACACATCCATGAGGTCTGAATGTGATGGTCGGCACCGATCATCACTTGCGAGACAACATGCCTGCCTTTTAGTGCATGAGACATTGAGCAAAGAAATAGACTTGGAAGCGATGATCGCCACCGATCATCACTTTCCTGTCAATACAATTCCACAAGTGAATAAGTGGGTTGGACCTTGTACATCGTAAAGCAAAGTATTGCGCTAATCTCCATTTGGGGATAATATCCGGTCACCATAGTGAACGCTTTAAAATTGTATAGTAAATGCAAATTTTTTTTCTAATAGTGGTGCAAACCAAGATAGGGCAGTGCCTGATAGAATGGTGCCCACGAATCCCACTTGAATACCTTCATCAGAGTAACGTTGTGGATGTAGTCGTAGGAACAATCGTACTTGTTGAACAAAACCGTGAAATCTTGATATCCTCCCATCAAATTTCTCGGGCATGCTGACCTTTGGTTCCCTTGTAATCTGTTGAAGATTTGGAGGAACCGTTGCAATAGGATTTGTTGTAGTAGGGACTCGTAAGGTTGAAGATCCATTGTTCAACTCCTTCAATTCTGAAATTTGTTGTTGCAAATTGTTGAAAGCATTGCCAAGGTCTTGAGACTGATCAGCTTGTAGTTGGGCAGTAGAGGCACAAAGTTCTTGCATCTGGAGCTGAAGACTCTGCAATGTGACGACCATTTCCGCAAATGTGCCTTCCATCTTAACTAACTAAGGAACAAACTTTAGTCTCGCCAAACTGTCGAGGACGAGAACATGACTGAACGCAAACAAGAGATAAGACTAGAGGTACAAGGCTAGACAAGAAGTCAAGGTCGGCGTGGCCGAATGCATGATGAGTAAATTGGAATCAAGACGATCTTTATAATAATGAACAAGAGTACAAGATATTGGAACACGACTTGAATATTGGAATGCTGGAAACTGGACTGGGGTACCAGATATATTGTAAAGTAGGCTAGAGTACTGGGAACTAGAAACAAGAGTAGCTTGAACTGGTGTTGGCGAGACTGAAGAGTGTCCAGTCTCGCCTCCTATATATACTGGCTACTAAGAAGCTTCCCCTATGGAGGTTTCTTGCTGGAGAAGTTTCCAAGATTAAACAACGGTTTATTGATGGAGAAACTTCCTTAAACAAATGAGGTATCTTCATGGAGAAGTTTCCTCCAAATGAAGCTTCCTGAGTAGTTTCCCAAGTTACTCTTGGTAATTTGATAAACTCCCGGTAACTTGGTAAGTAATGTTAAATCATGATAGATCATGGTAAATCTCGGTAAGTCATAGTAACTTCTGGTAACTTGGTAACTTGGTAACTTCTTGTATTTACTCTTGATAAGTTCCTATGGGCTATGTCCGTGACAGAATCTATCTCAGAAGCAGAGTCTTCGGAATGTAAATTCCTCTCATACCATGCTGCAGCATCATCCGCTGCCCTCTCACGTAGGAGTCGACAATTGGTATACATATAGACCAATTTGTCAGTCCTCGCGGGATTCAACCTGTTGCGAATCTTGTTGTGAACAAATGAGTAACTGCTCCAATTGCGTTCACAAGATGAGGCAGAGCATACTTGGGCAAGAATACGCTTCGCAATGGGAGCCAATGTTCTTGCTCCAACTCCAATCAAATCCCGCCATTCATGTGACAACATATTGAGCTCTTTTGGATCTGACATGTCTTCAAAAGGGTCGCGACGATTTGAGAAGCATTGGTACTCGGATATAGCTCTCTCTGCCATGTTCGGCGGAGCCAGTCGCATGAGCACTCGCACGAGGCCGACCTTGGCATCAGCGTCATCCCGGAACATGATATTTGTCGAGCAAGAATGGATTGAGCAAAATCCCCGCATAATGTAAGTCCGTTCGAACCATCGAAAGACGTCGTAAAATACATCCGAAGCATTGTCCGCAAGTTCAGGTTCCAAGGAGAAGGGATGATGCCTCAGGGATTGGACGTGCTTATCAAGATTTTGCATTAGTAACCATGTCTTGCCCATTACTGATTGCTTTCCATCAAACTCCCGCAAGACGATTAACACCGGCTCTACCATATAATCAAAGTTTTCACATTTCTTCCAGAAATCATCGCTGCAAATGTTGTTCCGAACTTTTAAATTTTTGCCCAATGACTTGGTTTTTCCAGGAGTCCCGCAATGTCCGTGTGTACGCATCACATTGAGGATCGATGATGGTGTGCTCCAGACTGCTCTTCCGTCACCAACCGATCCACTATCAAGAAGTTAGAGGCAAAACGAGTTTCGCCTGGATTCCGGAGGCTGTATTTTGGGTTCGTGCATCCTATATATTGCCAAAGGGATGTGGTGTGTGTGGATAAACGACACAACGGTCTTCGTTCGCTTGACAAGTTGTTTCACCCACTGTTCTTTTTTCCAATCTTCCAAAATGAGGTCAAGGATATGAGCAGCACAACCTTGATAGTATATATGGGGATAACGTGCCAACAACCTGTCTGCAGTGTTTTTCATGTTAGTGACATTGTTTGTGCATATTTGCACGATTCTATCACTTCCGACCTGTTCGAGGAAGTCTGTCAATAGTTGACATTGATAACGTCAATCTTTCTTCACACCGCTAGTGTCGACCGATCCCAAGAATTGTTCCCTAGCTGGACATACGAGCATGACATTGAACAATGGTGCTTCTATATTTTCTGATGCACTCGCCCGTCCTATCGTTGACATTTTGGGTAAGTTCGGTCTTGGCGTCTTCTAGCAATCATTTGCGGAGATTGTGATAAGTCGGAGGCACGTATGTGGATCTGGACTCCGAGGTTGCTCTAACGGCAGAAACAAATGCCGGAAGCCTTGCCACATTAAATGATATGTTGGCTTCGAAGAAAAACTGCGCCCATTTTTTATCCAACTGCCTTTTCGCAGACAAGTTAAGACCTTCCTGCATGGATTGCTGCCGTAATCCTCTATTCCGTTGAAGTGTAGGGGTACAAAGAGGTGTTAAAGCATGTGTTGCTCCGGCATAACCCACTTGTCCAATGAACACCTGAAATCTCAAATGAGTCGTCTTGGGTACTAATCGGGCATCCTGACAGGAAGATGGAGTGTTCTGCTCAGAGGTCATGTCTAGATCCAGAGACATTGGAATATTGCCTCCACACTGGGCAAAGTGGTTTTTTACCCGCATAAATATTTTAGGGCATAAACCCACTCCGACGCTCTTCACACCTCTATAGCCAAGGTGAGCGAGCAGCCGATCATTACGATAAGAAAGTTTCAATCCACATAGGTTGCACTCAACACTGCCAGTAACATTGACAGTGTTCGGGATTACTATATAGCAAGGGTTCCATTCCTCCCTCATCTTTACCCAATATCCACTCCCCTGGGCCCTAGCGATGTAAGTAATAAAAAACAGTCATCTATAAATGAACGTGTTGTGAATGTAGAGTGCAATGCGATAGTCCAACACTTGTACACCTGTCACCAACCCAAGTGGGTCGATGTGGGTTGAAGTGTTGAGCTTATACACAATCTGCTGAAGTAGCTTTGGTGGAAGCCACAACGGCAAAAAGTGCGCACCCTCCTCTTGGGCTACACTCTCGTCCAATGGAGGAAAACATCCAAAGCAACCTCAGGTGTTTGCGCCAAAATAAGTGAGGAGCTTGGTGACCCTGCTCCCTTATATATGCTCAAGGAAGGATGAAAGTGAAATGAAATGAAAGTTAAATGAATAAATGACGAACCAATAGCGCCCACTCGAAAAAGGCGGTACAACCATATTTGTTATGATTTTGAAATTAAGCAACCGCTAATACTGCGGTCGGTATTTTTATTTTTTATGAAAAACAAGCGACCGCCAGTATTGCGATCGCTTTTATTTCCTTTCATTTTGTGCAATATTGCGGTCACTTCTATTTTGTACATTTTAAAATTTGAGCGACTGTTTCTATGGTGGTCGCTATTGTTTTTTATTTCAAAATATAATGCGACCGCCGGTATGGCGGTCGCTTCATTTGTTTATATATTTAAAATAAACGACCGCCAATATGGTGGTCGCTTTAATTCTTAATATTTTTCAAAAAACGCGACCGCCAGTAAGGCAGTCGCTTTAAATCTTTATATTTTCAAGTTTAAGTGACCGCCAGTTGGATGGTCGCCTTTTTTTTAATACGTTATTAAATTTAAGCGACCGCCAGTTTGGCGGTCGCAAACATTGTTTTATTTTAAAATAAGCGACCACCGGTGTGGCGTCGCTTTTATTTTCATATGTCGCTTATTTTTTATATAATTTTAAATTATCCGACCGCCATATGGCGATCGCTTGTTTTTCTATATATTTTTGAAATTAAGCGACCTCCAAATGGCGGTCGCTTGTTTTTTAATATATTTTTGAAATTATCTTACCGCCATATGGTTGTCGCTTATTCTGTATAAATTTGTAAAATTGTGCGACTGCCAATACGGCAGTCACTTGTTTTCTTTTTTAAATTAGGCAACCGTCAATGCGACTGCCAATCTTGCTTTTGTTTAAAAATAGATTGAAGCGACCGCCAATATGGCGGTCGATATTTCTTTTTTTATTTCAAAAAATAAAGCGACTGGCAATATGACGGCCGCTATTTCTTTTTTTATTTCGAAAAATAAAGCAACCGCCAATCTTGTTTTTTTTTAAAATAAATTGAAGCGACCGCCAATATGACGGTCGCTATTTCTTTTTTAATTTCGAAAAACAAAGCGTTGCCAGAATTAGCGGTTGCGTTCATTTTGTTAATTTTCAAAATGTATTTGTCACCGCCACCGTGTCGGCGACGTGGCTGCTTAAATAGCAGTATTTTACCTGGTACTATTTTTACTAGAATATTCTCCGAACCTGTCGTGACGGAGGTCCCATCAGCATCAGGTCTGACGTGACCTGACGCTGACGGACGGACTTGACGCTCATAACCGGGGCACGGCCATCGGCCATGAAAAGTGGCTATTCCTAAGGAGGAAATGGCCTAACTCTACAAGAGAAATGGAGGGGGAATAGGTTATTCCCCAAGGAGAAAATGGATATTCCCTTGGAAATGGCTACTCCCAAGGTCAAAGCGCCAATGCTCCTTCAAATGTTGTCAACAGACATGTGTATCCAAGTGCCTGAATACATGTGTTCCTTTATGTGCTCTCCTTCCCTCCCTCATTGTGCCATGAGGCCTTGGCAAGTTTTCCGCACGGCTTTGGCAGTGACTCTTTGGTTTTTTGTTTGTTAGATGTTGGTTCTCCCCTAAGTTCTTTTGCTTTGAGTTGACATTGTAAAGTTTGTTTCTTTTCCTCTCTATTGCAATTCGGGTGTTTGTGGATTGATAGGTTTTCTTTCAGGGACGCTAAACCGTGAGCGGTGAGCTGGAAATCGTGAGTCCATAACATAAATTATATATGATTATGACCATGGATAGGTCGTCAAAACATTAAGAAATGGGACGTATTTCTGCGGATTACTGCATAACAACCATATATCCGAGGAAGCCAAAAAATGACAATATGAGGGTCACTGTCCCTGTTTTATAAAAACAAAAATTAAATTAATTAAATTAATTAAACATTGTTGTCTGGTATGCGCCGGCGCATATCGAAATATGAAGGCCATTGTGTCCTATTTTGTAGAAACAAAATTTAGGAAGACAGATGGAGGAAGAGGAAGAGCTCCGCAAGAGCGGTGTGTGTAAGCTTCGCAGACAGCCTCCACACCTCTTCAACCCTAGCACTCGGACTCCCCTTCTTCCCCACTATCGACTCTAAGTCCCAAACAAGCCAATGCAGTACCTCACGAATCATCCCGAACATCATAACTCGGTGTCTTCGGCAGGCCCCATCCCTATCACCGGATCTAAGCGGCTGTCATGACGAGCCTTTCTGTCTTCATCAGAGTCGCATGCTTAGCCGTATGCTTCTCGGTTCACCTCTATTAATTCTCCCTAAAGCGCAACCGCCAAGTACACAAGTCCCCCCCCCCCCCCCCCCTAATCTCCTGCCAAAACATCGTGGCCAATCCGATCCCTACCTTTTTCATCATGGAAATGATTAATGCCAGCCTCTGGCTTAAATTTCCTAGGAGCCGCCTTCACTAACTCACCCCTAAGCCCCTACTCGCGCTTCGTTGCGGCAACTGATCAGCTCGGGCCTCGTTTTCTAGCCAGCGCCTTTCCTCCAGTCCTCTTCTCTGCTTCCTCGCCTGGCTAAGCTTAAGGTGCCTGCAAGTTCTCATTTGCTTGCATCTGGCTAGCTGATTCTTGTTATCTGGTTTCCTCTCAATTGCCCTCCCCTCCTTCTCCTCCAGCTCCCTCTCCTGTGGCATCTGCTCGCTTCCCCCCCATGGCGCCCTTCCTTCACAAAGCCTTCAATTCAGCAACCCATCGCCCAGGTCAAGGCCCTAGGTTTGCGGATCCCCGCAAACTCCACCCGTCAACAGGGACAGGTTTCTTCATTGCGCATCAAACGCATTCCATGGGCCTCATTGCGCACAGTTCTTCTCAGGCAAACTGTCCCCCACCTCAGTTCGCTCCAGGCCCTCCCCTGAGGCCCCCCATTCACAATGCTGCTGCAGAGATCTCTTCCGGGCCCCACTCAGTTTCCCCGAGCCCGCCCATTCCAGGCAGCCCGCCCACAGATCTCTCGGAAGATTCCCCTTCAGACTCCACTGCCTTGCAGTCTGCAATCGCCAGGGATCACCCACTCGTCCCATTGGAGCTCGACCAGATTGACTCAGATGCAGCTCAATATGAGAACAACGGTATCCTTCTTCATTTCCCAGGCAAGAAAGTGACTAGAAACCAAGCGCGAGACTGGGCTAATCGTCATCTAGGTGCATCAAGTGACTTGCTTCATCACTTTTGTCATGCAAGAGGCCGTGGATTCTTCTCCATTCTTTTTTATTCCAAAGAGGCAGCGGACAAAGCCCGAGCGTTCAATCCTCATCTGCATGGGCTTAATGTCAATATTTTCCCATGGTCCAGATGCAAGGGAAACAAGAATGGCAAGATATGGAGCCCAAGGATCATATCGTTGCCTTACATTCCTGACCAATACCTCTTAAGCCTACCGGCTATAGGCAATTACTTTGGTGCTTTTTTGGGATGTTTGGCGGTCTTTGAAAATGATTCATACACTACCTCCCTGCGACAGCACCCAGCATGGAGAGGGTCTACCATTTCATCTAAGGCAAATGAAAACGGATTTCCTAAGATAGTAGTGCTTATGCCCAACGATCAGGAACTTCCAGAATTCAACTGCCAATTGACAATCAAGGCAATTATTTCTCTGTGAAAGTGTCTGAGGACACGGCAGCTTCGGCATGTTATTATTGTGGAAAATCTGGGCACCTCAAGGCAGGTTGCCCCAGGCTGAAAAGAAGGAGAATGAACAACCCACAGGCTGGGCACGGAAGCACCGAAATTATTCAAAATTCAGCTCCTACCACAGATCCCCACCCAGGAATTCCAATCAATCACACACTCTCACTAAAGAAAGTTGACCAGAGGCCTGCCCTTGATCGGAGCAACCATGCCTGGGATTGTGCAGTCAATCAGATTTCCATCTCCCCGCCAACAAAGAAAAGAAGACAAATTGAGGACCCTATGGTCATTGAGGCCTCCTCTGCACCAGCTTCCAAATCCCACAGGGGCAAGGGCCCCATCATCTCAGAACTCCAAGCAGCAGGCATCCAAGGCTCTTCTTCTTCAGAATATCCTCAAAGCCCACCTTCCAGCAACACTTCCCTCAATGCCTACCCCCACTCCAATTCCAGGGATTATCAGTTGAAGATGTCGTGGGCTGGATTGAGAGGTTGCAAATGGCTATTGACATTGCGAATATACGGAGGGAGAGGCTGTTCCAAGTGGCAAGGTTGAGTCTCTTAGGGAAAGCCGATAGTTGGTACAGAATGCAACGACCTAGACCTGCAAACTGGAAAGAGATGCGGATAGGTTTGTCGTGCGCATACATATCGCTACACAACTACATCGCTGTCCAAACCACACAACATATGTGCACACCAAACACTAGTCTATCACTAGTGTACCACTAGTGCACCACTAGGCAACAACCACTAGTCACCACTAGTGCACCACTAGTGCACCACTAGGCTGCCACTAGACAACCACTAGTCACCACTAGTACAGCCACTAGTCCCACACTAGGCTGTCATTAGCCACCACTAGTGCAGCCACTAGTCACCACTAGGCTGCCACTAGCCACCACTAGTGCAGCCACTAGTCCATCACAATAGATAAAGAAGAAGAATACAAGCACGAGCTCACAAATCTGAAGCATAAACTCATGCATATATAACCTCATCACTCAAATACAAGTCAAGCCAAATGCACCCCACGCCATGGGGAATCCACACTACGGCGCCATAGCTAGGCGCGGTGAGGCTCAACTCGAGAAAGATGAGCCCACCGCGATCTGCCGTGAAGATAACAACGCCAGGTGCCCAAACATGTATTGGCCCCTGGATTGACACTTGGGTCAATCCCAAATGTCAATATATAAAAACTAGTTATTTCCTAGCTAACTTCACACTAGTGGTAAAATAACTTGATAGCTGTCGTGCGCATACATATCGCTACACAACTATATCGCTGTCCAAACCACACAATATATGTGCACACCAAACACTAGTCTATCACTAGTGCACCACTAGGCTGCCACTAGACCACCACTAGTCACCACTAGTGCAGCCACTAGTCCAACACTAGGCTGCCATTAGCCACCACTAGTGCAGCCACTAGTCCATCACAATCGCCCCCCTAGCTGGCGCTTAGGTCCCTCTAAGTCCAGGTAGCCACAAGATGTGATAGTGGCCATAGCCTCACTAAGTCCTCCACCACTGTCCCTACTACACTCAAACTCAATAGATCAAGAGGCCGGGTACAAGAGTTGCCCCATCGTTAGTTGCCGTCTTGCAATCTGTGAACTTGAGCATGAGATCTTAGATATTGACTCCTATGAGCTTGGCCTCCCATGTCTTGTGAGCTGCTACTAGTCATATCCACTGCCACTATCCCAAGCAGTGTGGACATAACCAATCTCCATGAGGAACCCTCTCAAGAGGTGGTGTCAAGCATCCCATGTGCCAACCTCTTGAGCATCGATCACACACCAGCATAGTGGCGGCACCACAAGCATGCCCACATAGCATGCAACGCAATCCTGCAGGTACCACTGCAAGGTTGGGATCTATCCTCCCATCCACATGTGGAAGGTGACATGGCGCACAATTACGCACATGGTCCTTCCATACCATGCCATCTCGACCCTCCAGAATCAACACTCCTGAAGGCAACACCTCCCTGACCATTAGAATCACACGTCCTGCTGTGACATCCAAGGTCGTAGGCGCTGTCTGCTGCAGATACACATAGTCCCCAAGGTAGAAACGCCGAACACCTGGCCGATATCCCCCTCCACGTATAGTGGCATACCTCAATGTGTCTCGGTGTTGGGTAATAGCAAGATTCTCAAAAGCCATAGGCATGACTCTCTTGAACAACTCTGCCCGCTGGGCACATGCTTGTGTCCACACATCCGGATCATCAAGATTGAGGACTACTGCAGCCTCCTTGCGAATAGACGAAGGCAAATCTGGCTCTCGGCCAAAAAGAAAGAAATATGGTGAGAAGGAGGCAAGTGATGCTTGCTTGCTAAACCTGTAGCCCATGGCTAGCCAAAGTACCTGAAGATCCCAATCTCCTAGGTGTCATTTTTGCAAGCCATACTTGCGCAAACCCCTCTTCACCGTCTGCACCACTCTCTCTGCCAAGCCATCGGCCTCAGGATGATCCCGAGAAGTGGTACGGTGGTCTATCAAGGCTTTATCACACAAAGCCTGAAACTCCCCCAAGAACTCTCTCCCTTGGTCCGTGAGTACCTCAGCTGGAGCACCAAATCGGCTAAGCACACGATCCAGGAATGCATACGCAGCTCCCTCACTAGCCTTGTCAGGCAATGGAACCAACTCAATCCACTTGGAGAAGTGCTCCACCATCACCAACACATATCTGTGGTGACGCATCGTTAGTGGGATTGCGACTCAATCCATCCGCATCCCTATTGACCAAACCCGGTCGATGCACAACCTGAACATGTTTCTCATGCTCCTCCACCGTAGCACGAGAGGCAAAGCAATTCATGTAAGCCTTAGGAACCGCCGTATACGTCGTCTCTCTCCTCTAGTGACAATAGGTCCAATGTCAGGCTCCCAATTGCCCTTCGTAACTGCAACCTTAAGTCCAGCAGACTTAGAGGTAGAGGACGCGTCTCGTGGTTGCTATGCCGCAACCTCTTGAGCAGTACTCCCTGCCTGTTCAGTCAATGACAAGGCCTCATCCTGCCCCATCATCTCATCCTTGAGGACCTCCTCAACTCGAGAAGAATCCCCAACCTCATCCATCACAGCCGCATTGGCTGCCAACTCCCTTTGAACCTCGAGCACCTCCCACGTGTGCCATGGATGTCTACACCCTGTGGTCCTCACCGGCTCGCCCCCACTCACTGCCTGTACCGTCTCGGTAGGCAGAGAGACCGTCAAGGGAAGTGCACTCCGCACTCTTCGTTGCTTAGCCATAGTCAAGCTGATAATCCAGGTCAAGCAATTTAGATTCATTGCGTGCCCCAACACCTGATGACGTGATGCCTCAGAAAGAGAAGGCACCGCCGTGGTCCCAGTGGAAAAACCCATAGCCCGCTCTCGCTCGTCGGCATTAGGCTCCACTAATTGCTGCAACTGAGCATCCCACAGGAGGCCAGGTCCATTATCCCGGAAAGCATGCGATCCTTGGAAGCTGAGCAGTGTAGGTAGTCCTGCTGGGGTTGCTATTCCATATGCACAGGTTGCGTGCATGCATGCACAAAATCCCTTATTATATATGCATGTGACAAATTTGTATGCACACATTGTAGATTGTATGCAGTGGAGTTATATAACATAGAATACGACGTATTTATTGCATATGCAAATGTTACATCATATGTATATAGAAAAATAAATAAATAATCTTAGCTAACAAAATCAGTAGTCAATGGTCAAAGATGCATGTGACCACTAACTCCAACTAATGCACCACCTTAAACTGAAGAGAATACAAGATCCCTGGCCAAGTAATAGTTTGCAAACTTGTATTCAAGGAAAACAGTTTCATATTAACCAAAATATGGACTTTTGTACTAACAAATGCATATGTGTCATGTCTTGAACCACCACATTGCATGTCTGTTTGTAATGCCAAGCAGTTCTATAATTTGAAAACTTGTATGACAGGTACACAAGTTCCATTTTAACCAAAATAGGAACTTCTGTACTAACAAATGCTATGTGTCATGTTTGGAATAAAGTAGTAACAAGATAATTACATGTCACATGCATGAAAATGAACGGCACAAGTTAGAGGTTCTTTTTTTGTGCATTTCATGTGTCACTAAGAAGTTGAACTAGGGTCCTTCTTTAGCATAGCCCTAATCTCTAACTGGCTAAGGGAAGGTTGGTGGATCTCATAAGCCCCGGCGCATCCTAGATGTTGTACATGAAGTACATGTGCTTACAAGGTAGATATGTTTGTTTTTTCTTCTTGACAGATAGCTCATCAAAGTCGGGACAATCATAAGATGGAAACTGACCAATGTATACATTGTAAACCAATCCTGCTCTGGTAGATCCCTCTATTTGTAGCTGGTAAATTCTCCCATAACCTGGCTGAGGCACGTTTCTGAATCCACGAACCTCAGCAAGTCTCCGCTGACTCTTGGCGACTCAAGTGTCGAGGAGTCGGATCCTGACGCCGAATGCGCACCCCATAGCGTGTAGTGGGATACTTACCCACAGGAAGGACAACACCTTGATGAATATGTTGTTCCACTGGAAGTGGTCCCACAGGAAAGTTTGGATCAGGAACGTTGGGAGGATGGACTAGTCGAAAACCTGCAAGGGTCAAGTTGTCCACCTCTTCTTGTGTAAGGTTGGTTCCAACCTTCACAGGCCACACGTTAGGTATACCCGGTTTTCCCAAGCAATAGGATGGCACGGTCCCTCCAACACACGACAAAACATCTGTGGGGCAAAACCAAAAAACTTGCAGTTTTGGTTCTTTCATGTTCGGTGCTAGTAACTTGCCAGTGAAGCAAGGTGCATGACTTCCTTTACCTTTCCTGATGAGCGCTTTGCATTTATCCTTGGAAACTCCAACCAAGGTAGAACAACGAACCATGGAAGCAGGACCTGTCCGCTGAATCCTGAACAATTAATGCATCGAAAAAGTCTTGTGTCTCTCTCACTGGATTTGGCTGAGGAGGGATAGCAACATGTGGATTTGTCTCACAGAAAGTCGAAGAACTAGGAATGTCATGACTTGATTTGGAGCTGACAAACCTAGATGGCTGGTGTGGACTGGGCATCCCAGTGGCGCGCACTGGAACAGTCTTTACATTCATATCACACCTCCAAGATTCGTTTGGCCCACCATGCTCATCGCCTAACTTGCGTTTGACTGGAATAGTGCGATTGTCTCCCTCCAATTGAACCCCCCTTGTGTGCATGGGTGTTCCAGCTATTATGCCACGTACAACCTTACCCATTTTTGCTGGGCTATTAGATCTAGCTGTTTGACGCAACATGAGCTCCTCTTTGTCGGGCCCCGTCCCCCATGTCTTTCCTGTGGTGTGCCTGTAAAATGTTGCCTGCTGCAAAAGAGCTCGTGACATGTCATGCATGGTGGCCTCATATAGATCCACCTTCATTTTTTTCCCATTGCCTGCTGTCTTCCACCAAGCAGAATGGACTGCCTCAGACAAATTAGTGGTAGGCATATCTGCATCTGCCTCCACATCCATGTCCTCTCTCATCCATTGGCCCCACATTCGATATCTGTAGTGCCACCATGCAAGCCATGAATCTAGTTTTGGCAGACTCTTTTCTGTGCATGCTCCTGAAGAGAGCCACCAAGCCCGAATTGCAATGTATGTGGTTGTAGCATCCTCCAAGGTAGCACTATCTTTCCATTCATAACAGAGCTGAGTGTGCCTTTCACGGAAGTCCTCCAAGATATAGTCGTTGGTGTGTCTTCGGAGGCTTTCAGCCCAATGATATAAACATGTTCTTTCTTTACCTTCCATTGGGACATTGGGATCAGATCCATAAACCCTTCGAACAACAGCCCAATTCGCTCCTGCTGCATCCGCCATGAAGCCAGCAAAATTTGGTTTGTTCAAGCCAGCAAGTTTTGCTTGTTCATTGATCATCTCCCAGAATAACACCTGAGCATCTGCATCCTCTGTTTTCATATCGCAAATGGCAATGGTCATCATTCGCTTGACATATGGTTCATAGACATGACACGCAAAAGTTGTCCAATCCTTGATGCGTTTGACATGGTCAAATACTACCCAACTTGTGCGTAGATCCCCCTCACTCATGCGACGCACAAGATCAACACCACTCCTGGGACCAGCAACAGACATCTTGAAAACATGGGGGAGATGAGAAGTATGCTGGCCTGGAAGGAGATTGCTGTGAATGAAATGGTATGTACTCAGACGCTTCAACTCCAATATGGACATGATGGAATTGACACGTGCAGATGCGACCTTGTTTTTCACATTGGGGCTACAAACATGGGCAAACTCTTCAAGAATATCTTCCAAAGCCTCTCCCTCAAGACGTACTGTCTCTGTGCCATCAGCCACAAGAACTCGATCAATCAAGAGCTTTTGGGCCATTGACAAGGAAATAGCTCCCGGGGTCGACCATGGCTTCATCTTAACGTGCTCTTGAATCATGCTTGATGCATTTTCCGCAACCTCTCTATTCTCGCCCTTGGCACATGGATGGTTATGAAACCCAACGTGAACTGCAACACGTGTATATGTTGGAAGGGAACTTGTGACATAGTACATTCTTGCCCCACAATGCGCCTCACAGAAAGGTCTTTCTTTGCAAAAACTACACTTGAACTGGTTGAATGGAACTTGGGCTCCTGCAATGAACACCTTGTCTGCATTGCCTTCCCAATAGCGGTCATTCCGTTCTCCTTCTTTCTTGAAGAAGGGGCAAGTGCTGCTTTGACATATGAGCTTTCCAACACAAAGAACCTTACTACATTTCACATGATCTGGAACACCAGACATATTGTAGGTATTGGTCTTGCACCAAGGATGACCATCAAACTTGCGGTCCATGCCTTGGAGGGACTGTGAACCACGGTCCGTACGTAGTTTGACCACGGGGGGGAGTTCGTGGATCACTTTTCCATCAAAAGCTCGAGGAAGACACCAACACGATGCACTGGAATGTGACTATAGTCCAAGGTAGAAAGCTCTCCTTTTGATCCATTCCTCCGAGCAGTGGCCAAGATACTCAAAATGGACAACACACCAGAAGGAAATGCAGATGTAGCCTCCCCTGCTAGTCGTGGAGATGAAGATAAACCCTCGCAGATTCGCAACAATCAGACGTGGTGTTGTCCAATGGAGTTTTCCGAGGCTTCATGTCGTGAAGCAAGACCGTATGAGCAGATGAGGAAGGTTGAGATCCACAAAATACACTCTTAGAAACCTCAACACAATCCGAATTATGAGACCCCAAGCTCGCCGAATCTGCAACCTCCTCCTTCAATTTACAACTCCCATTTGTCGCAGCTTGATCGTTCTTTCTTGCAATAGAAGTGTGCCTCTCATCATGTGACTGTGTATAGCTCGTACCTGTGACACGGTACTTGGAGAAAGTGTCTGGAAACAACTCCCATTGCTTTTGGCCGTCATTGAAAACTGGAAGCAACACTGTGGAGGCATCATCATCTCCATCATCCTCCAAAAAACTGAACCCGGAACAAGTTTGAATCTATTGCATAACCAAGGTTCTGGGATAATGCACTTGTTTCCATTGCAAGGATAACGAACCACTTTTGCATCAGGTGGACATGAAAGCACTGCATATTTTGGTGTAGACATTTGGCAATGCCCTCAAAGTTTGAGAGAAGATGCAAAATGAATGAAAGCGCACATCTTGCAAGACCTTATGCAAATACATTAAATGGCTTACATTACTTATGTGTATCATCAATCCAGAAGGTCCAAATTTTTGAGGCATGTGCTCCATCCATATTATTCTCTGACAGAAACAACTAAATGGACTATCCCCTATTTTTAAGACGACGGCGCCGTTGTTGAGATCTTAGAATCCAATGTACTGCCTTCTTCTTATGAGCATATGAAACATAAATGCTCTGCATGTTTCCATTTATTTTACAACCAATCGTTGATTAATCGTCCAACTATGAACTGACACACTAGACGGCACAATTTATTTACAATCAAATCCCATGACATGTATGTTGATTTGTTCTTTGATTACTCATGTATGAGTAATGAGTACAAGTATTTGTGGCGACAATTGGCTCTAAAACCAATAAATTGATTAAGACACCCATAACAAAATATTTAGTTACTTTATCACTTACTTTATATTGTATTATGAAGGCGCCGCCACAAAGTAACATGTCAATCGTACAACCATCTTCTGAGGATCCACGTGTAACCCATGTAGTCCAAAAAGCACTAACGCCAGAGTGTATAAAAAAGGTTCACATTTCAGATTTGGCCAATTTGGCCTTAGCCCTTTCCCCCTGCTCTCCTTGGCGGGGCAGGTTTGAACCCGCAACCTAGTGGAAAATACACCACAACCTTACCAACAAGCCATGCTCTATTCAATGAAACAACCTCTACTTTTTTGTTAATAAACTGTTTCTATTCAGTTAAACTTGTTGCCATTACTACATGACTAACCCGGTATCATTACTACACTAACGTAGTCTAGTATACTTGCACATTATCCCTTGCCACTCCCCCAAACAAACACACACAAACTACACAAGCACTTAACACGTCTCTAGTCTCTACACCCTGGAGACTCCCGTTGCGAAGAGGAGACGGAGGCGCCGCATCTCGGCCTTATACTATACCACCCCGAGGCAACGAGCTGTTGCGGCGATGGGGAGGAAGAAGGACACTCGAGGGGGAGGCGTTGGTGGTGGTGGTGGTGGTGGTAGAGGCAAGCTGCGGACGGAGAAGGTAAGCTGTAGTTTTGTTTTTTTTCATGACCTGCACTTAGGCATATGCGCCATCGCATAAGCCCCCTAATCTAGCACCTCCGCCGGCGCAGATGCCTAAGTCACTTCAACTCTCACAAGTTTGCGAATCTCCACACATACACACAACCGTCTCCGCCGGCGGAGACAGCTCATTCCCCTTGGTTTTTTCTGATGCTTGGAAGGGCTGGGCTGCCACCTCCGCCGGCGCATACCGTTGGAGCTGGGATGCTCCATGTTTCAGGAAGTGCTCCTCTACTCCCATCCCGTTTATTTTTTTGCATGCTCATACGTTGCTGATGCTCCGAGCGGGTTGGGCTGGCGTATCCGCCGGCGCATACCTGTGCAGCAGGGCTGCTCAAATGTTTCAGGAAATTCTCCCCTTTTCCATCTCCTTTGTTTTTCCGCATGCTCAAAAGTTGCTGATGCTCCGAGTGGGCTGCGCTGGCATATCCGCCGGCGCATACCCATTGAGTACATTCTTTTTTGCTCAGCTCATAGGTTTCAGGAACCTCCTGCAAGCGTCTCCACCGGCGGAGACACTTGGAGCTTGGTTTTTTTTGCATATTCCCTGTGTTACGGAAGCTCCAAAGCGCCAAGGCTGCCACCTCTGTCAACGCAAACCCGTGCAGCAGGGCTGCTCACATATTTCAGGAAGTTCTCCCCCCCTTCCATCTCCGCATTCTCATAAGTTGTTGATGCTTCGAGTGGGCTGGGCTGCCATATCCGCCGGCGCATACCCATTGAGCACAATCTTTTTTTGCTTAGCTCCTAGGTTTCAGGAACCTCATGCAAGCATCTCCGCCGGCGGAGATGCTTGGAGCTTGGTTTTTTGTTGTATATTCCTTGTGTTACGTAAGCTCCAAAGTGTCGAGGCTGCCACCTCCGTCGGCGCAGACGCTTGGGGAACCTTCCCTATTTTGGTTGATCACAGTATTCAAGTATCTCAAAGCTTCTACGTTGCCACCTCCACAACTCCACATGCTTCCATAGATAGTTTGATCTTTCAAGGTGCTCATGTATGTTTGGCTACAACCTCCCTTCCATGGTATGCGCCGGCGCATATGCTTGGAGCTCCTTGAGCAAAAATTTCTTCAAGGGCCTCAAATCTTGTCAAATTTTGAGTTGGTTGCACATATGTGTCATATGCGCCGGCGTAGGTGGTCGGAGGTCCTCTGTCGGGATGCTCAGGCCTGTATTCTGCTCCAAGTTGTAAGCTTTGAAAGACAAGGATATTCATGGAATTAGTTGACTATCCAAATTCATTTGTTTTCTTCATGCAACCATGACACTGAACTGCTCTTTTTACATATTATACATTCACACATGTGCTCTTCTCATACACTGACATCTTGAACTGTTTTGGTCTATGGAATTAGGAAATTACTACTACAACTGAAGCTGTGGAGGCCGGGACGCTTGCAACCATTATTGACGACATTGATGCAGGGAATTGGGGGGCAGATGAGTATGAAGAGGATACAACATCTAGTGATCATCTTTCTCTAGATGCCAAACAGGCAATTATTCTGGAAAAGAAACAAGATCTGAATGTAACTTTCAGGTCCCTCCTCATTGAGGATGGAGTTATGGACATTCCATTGTGTCGCATGATTTCTATGCAGGTTGTTTGGCCCGCCCTTGCCAACGACATCCTAAAGCTTAGAGGAGACTTCTATTCTGGATACCATCCAGGAGCAGCCGTGTTCTATGTTTCTGTTGAGGGGATTGATGGATCTACTCTAGATGTAGGTCCTGATATCATCTCTACATGGGATAGTCATTGGAAAACAGTCAATGATGAGTTTGAGAAGTATCTTGAGTCCAAGCCAAAGTTGCATCATCTTCGGGGGAAGATGTTTCATGTCTGGGATGGGAATCATAGGCTTCAAGCATGGTATCCCTATATCAATGAAGTTCATGGGGCCAACTTGTCAAGACATGTCTGTGTGACAAGTTGGGTGCTCAATGCGGACATTGAAAATCGTGGTTCCCTCAGGTCCATCATGGATGGAGTGAATGTGTGAGTTTCCTTTCTATTCTTCATTTACTTTCATGTTCAATGTTGTCATGTTCTTGCTCAATGGATGTACATATACACATCTTCTTTCTAATGATCATATTTTATATGTGCAGGGCAACAGAGAGGGCACATGTTACATCCAAATTTGTGCACTTGGTTTGCAAGGTCAATATGATTGGCCTTACACCTGTCTCTGAATGGAAGAATGTATTGAGGAAAGAGCAATACGACGAATGCATCAAGAAAGCAGGAAAGACTTGGTATAACCTGACAGTCCATGCAATGACAGAGATTTTGTACAAGGTAACATCATGTCTTAACCAAGTTTCATTCTTTGCATCCATAGACAAGATTCACCTCTGGTTCATGTTATGAACTGTTTTGGTTCTTTTGGCAGCATGATATTGTTGAGGCCCAACGCATGGCGGGGGAAGCTTACAAACTTGCTGAGGGGCCAAAGAGTCAAGAGGGCCTTGAAGATACAATGAGACAGGCTGGATTGAAAGCAAGGGAGCAACACAAGAGTCAGCTTGTGAAGTTGCTTCCTATTGCTGATCCAACCCTTGGAGAGGGGTTTCTCCAAGAACTTAAACTGCATTGGTCACGTGTAAAGGCAGGATCAGAGGAAATGACCCAAGAGAAAATGGTGAACATTGCTACCGCCCGGGTGGATCCTGAAGAAAAGGTGGAATGGCTACATATATGGAATGGAGACCAAACACTTCACGACCGTAATTTTTTTCCACCCGGGCCTATCAGTGGGCCAACACTTGATCCTTGGCTGAATAGAAGGACTTTTTGGTGGCAGGTACATATACAATCACTATCTTCTCAATGCAATTAATTCATTTTGTTGATGACACATTAACATAGTTATTTAACTGACTGTATTTTCTGGCAGCTTCGCAAGGTTGCCTTGGCTCAGTTTGCTTTGTACACCACTCAGCTTGGCCAATTTCATGTTGCCTTGGAGGAAGGAGAGAGTGAGAGTCTAGGAGACTACATGGATACATGGAAGATGACTCATTTCAATGAGTTGTTTCATAGAGAGTTCTCATTGCCAAAGGGGCCATTCAGAGGCAATGATTGGGAACAACAAACAGGTGGGGAGAAGGTGGTGAGACGGATTTTATTCAGGTATCATCTTTCCATTGCATTGTACATGGATAGTTTATACACCTTGTAAGTCAAAAATGTCTATGCTTCAAGTATTTTTCTAGTACATTGGGATATACATGTTTCTTAATGTGCTTGTTCAATTGTTGAACAGGTTGCATAAATATTTGTCTCCACAATAACTTTGAATGTGTTTGTATTTTAGGTACATGAGATTTGTGCTTGTACCGAGTGATCGACTTAAGGCTGAGCCCAAGTTTCTGATGGCCTGAAGTTTGGTGCTCAACAAGCTTCCATGTACACACCTGCAATTAACGAAGATTGGGGTGTGGAACACCGGGAAGGGGGGGGTTGGTATTTGGATATGCCCAAGGGTACTATCCCCTATACAGAAATGGGACTTCATAAGGAATGTGTTCGCAGGCAGTCAGTGAGTGATGAAGGGGGTATCTCCACTGAAGTCCATGTTCTTGATCTGGAGCATGCAGAACAGATTGCTACACACGCTGTAGCCGAAGTGGTCCCTGCCGTTGTGGGTGTACCAAAACGCAAATCACGAAAAAGAAAATGTGCGGATGTCAATGCAGGTGTGGCCCCCAATGCAGGTGTGGCTTCTATTGCTGGTCCTATTGGTAGTTCTTCACATCCTTCAAATCAGTTGGTTGTAGTGCCTGCACCTACTACTCGAGGAAACAAGCCAAAGGCAGGCGAACATCCTTATAGTGCAGTGTCATTTTCTGGTGGTGCACCTAGCATGTATCGCATGAAGATCATGCCTACTCATTTCATTGATATGGTGGAGGCCTCAAGTACATCTCCTGATGCGACCTTGAAAGAGCTCATGGAGTTCTTAAAAAATGTGAGTTTCCCCCAACAAACAAACTTGAATGTAAGGAATTCTTCGATGTTTTTATATCCTCATCATCCGGCTATTGACTCCTATATTTTCTGTATGTTGTTTGCAGTTGCCAGGAACTTGGTCTAGTGTTGTGGATGGAAAAAGCGTGCCTGTGGCTGTGGACATGATCATCGTGGACTGCCCAACAGGAATGCCTGTACAGGGCTGTTTGGATGGTTACAGGTTCCTCCCTGGAATGCTTTTGATAAACGGTATTGGGAGTATGCATTCTCCATTGCTAATGACCTGTTGGATGACAATGTATGCTTGGTGTTCTTGCAGGGCTCCGATGATTCATTTGCATTGGAGCTCTTTTCTTACTCCAGGGGCAGCTCTATTTCCGTATTATCAAGGAAATATACTTGCATCAATACCACCCCTCTACACACTCAGACAGGAAAGGTAAAAATCATCCCTATTCAATATCTCATTGTTTGATGTTTCATCTTCCTACTCTCATACATATTATTAAACCATCCGGGTGCACTGTTTTTGTGGAAATGGCACGTCTAACAGACCATGTTCTTCCACGCCCATGTCCTCACCAAGCAAGGAGGACTATTCAAACTGCGTGAGTCTGGCAAAGTTGTGGACCCCCTTGCAGACCCTGTTGAGTTGGATGCCATCTACAACCACATTCCAGATGTTGCACTACCCATGCAAACTCCTCAACAAGCCTGGAGGGGTGCGCGAGACCGTAGTCCCGCCTTCATGCAAAGTGTTGTTGGAGATATGCTCACCTCCTGGCTCTCGCATTTTGGATCTCACAGCTGGCACAGGTTTGCATTGGTCTCCATTTTGTAATTAAAATCTTCTGAGCTGATTCATGATCATTAATGTTATCCGATATAATATCATCATTGCATGTTTTTTTCCTGCAAGTTCTACATTTATTGCTGCCCGCGAGTCTGGACGTCACGTATTTGGTCTTGAGGGGGACCAGACGTTGTATGCAGCACGTCTCTCTGCACTTCAAAATACTCAACCTGTTTTGGTTTCATCTGTGGTAACTCCAACCATTCAACGTCCTGTGAGTTTGTTGGAACCCCCCGCTCCTAAAGTGGTGCGCAAGCTTGGTCTTCATCTCGGCAGTACTTCCTAGTGAGTATGTCTCGCCTCCATTCTCTTTGTTGCAATCTCTATATTATTTGCAAAGCAAACCATTCCCATTTGATTTGTTAACATAAGTATACATGTATGTGTGATGCAGTGATGGGATTGTGCGGACCATCTATGATAGTCTACCCCAAAGTCCTCTTTCATCGTTTTATCTACCTTCGTATGCCGAGTCCCAAGCTTTGCATTCAATACATCAACAACGTGATGTAGGTCTTTCCAATGATCTGTTGTTTGACCGAAGAGCAGCTATTGTTGGACAATCCGTGGATAGGTTGCTAGAGTTGAGGCTTTCATGGATGTGTATGCCTCTGAATCATAGGCTTATGACACGGATGATGAAGTATCAGCTGATGATGTTATGTAGGTAATTAGAAATTACATATACAATACATTGTCCTCATTGTCAGTCTGAATTTTTTGTTATTTTTTATGATACATGTATTTCTCTCTAGTGTAAGGTAAAACAAATGGGGCAAATGACATGGTGTTGAAATCAGATTTCATGTTATCTTCCTGTCATTTGATTTATCTATGTAATAGTTTATACATAGATCTCTTCTGCATTTCATAGATCCATTTACCTGAATGCAAGTTCGACATACACTTCAGCACTATCAAATTTCATCATTAGTAAGATCAACCCTTATGAGTATTGTGGCATGTTATGTACACACAGGGTGACTATCTTTATCTCATTAGTGTTTCATTTCATTAGAGTTTCAAGTCTGAATGGGTAGTGTAGTGGGAGGTAGCTTATACTATATGCGCACACAAATGCATGCATATGGAGGAATGTATGCGTGCATACAAATTTTAGATATGCATAGGAACAATTTTATATGCACAACACTTAAATAAGGGTACCCAAAAATAAATAAATAATTGTGATTCATCTAATCTTAGGGTCCATAGTCAAAATATCAAAGGATGGAATAAGAATATTCTATATAGAATATTCCATATTCATTGTATTATTATTCCACATGGGTGAGTGTAGGAATGGGAGATGAACATGTTGCTTTTATGGCTTTCCAACATGAGAAAAAAGGTCGAAAAATTAAAAAGTGACGAGGCACGGCTCCTTGTTAGATACAAATGGTGAAGGTACGGGCTCTTCCAATGGTGGGAGTCTAGTTTGAAGTTCAGAATGGAGCAATGCTAAGGGAATGCTAGGGAGCTTGACAATGCTAGGGAGCTTTGTTACATAGGTTTTGCAGTATCTATATATATATCTTCTGAAACATTTTTATTTTACAAAAACATAATGTCCATCAGAGATAGAACCCACAACCTATCGGGTATCAAGCCTAGTTCATACCACTACACTACCCATTCAGACTTGAAACACTAATGAAATGAAACACTAATGAGATAAAGATAGTCACCCTGTGTGTACATAACATGCCACAATACTCATAAGGGTTGATCTTACTAATGATGAAATTTGATAGTGCTGAAGTGCATGTCGAACTTGCATTAAGGTAAAGGGATCTATGAAATGCAGTAGAGATCTATGTACAAACTATTACATAGATAAATCAAATGACAGGAAGATAACATGAAATCTGATTTCAACACCATGTCATTTGCCCCATTTGTTTTACCTTACACTAGAGAGAAATACATGTATCATAAAAAATAACAAAAAATTCAGACTGACAATGAGGACAATGTATTGTATATGTAATTTCTAATTACCTACATAACATCATCAGCTGATACTTCATCATCCGTGTCATAAGCCTGTGATTCAGAGGCATACACATCCATGAAAGCCTCAACTCTACGCAACCTATCCACGGATTGTCCAACAATAGCTGCTCTTCGGTCAAACAACAGATCATTGGAAAGACCTACATCACGTTGTTGATGTATTGAATGCAAAGCTTGGGACTCGGCATACGAAGGTAGATAAAACGATGAAAGAGGACTTTGGGGTAGACTATCGTAGATGGTCCGCACAATCCCATCACTGCATCACACATACATGTATACTTATGTTAACAAATCAAATGGGAATGGTTTGCTTTGCAAATAATATAGAGATTGCAACAAAGAGAATGGAGGCGAGACATACTCACTAGGAAGTACTGCCGAGATGAAGACCAAGCTTGTGCGCCACCTTAGGAGCGGGGGGTTCCAACAAACTCACAGGACGTTGAATGGTTGGAGTTACCACAGATGAAACCAAAACGGGTTGAGTATTTTGAAGTGCAGAGAGACGTGCTGCATACAACGTCTGGTCCCCCTCAAGACCAAATACGTGACGTCCAGACTCGCGGGCAGCAATAAATGTAGAACCTGCAGGAAAAAAACATGCAATGATGATATTATATCGGATAACAGTTAATGATCATGAATCAGCTCAGAAGATTTTAATTACAAAATGGAGACCAATGCAAACCTGTGCCAGCTGTGAGATCCAAAATGCGGGAGCCAGGAGGTGAGCATGTCTCCAACAACACTTGCATGAAGGCGGGACTACGGTCTCGCGCACCCCTCCAGGCTTGTTGAGGAGTTTGCATGGGTAGTGCAACATCTGGAATGTGGTTGTAGATGGCATCCAACTCAACAGGGTCTGCAAGGGGGTCCACAACTTTGCCAGACTCACGCAGTTTGAATAGTCCTCCTTGCTTGGTGAGGACATGGGCATGGAAGAACATGGTCTGTTAGACGTGCCATTTCCACAAAAACAGTGCACCCGGATGGTTTAATAATATGTATGAGAGTAGGAAGATGAAACATCAAACAATGAGATATTGAATAGGGATGATTTTTACCTTTCCTGTCTGAGTGTATAGAGGGGTGGTATTGATGCAAGTATATTTCCTTGATAATACGGAAATAGAGCTGCCCCTGGAGTAAGAAAAGAGCTCCAATGCAAATGAATCATCGGAGCCCTGCAAGAACACCAAGCATCCATTGTCATCCAACAGGTCATTAGCAATGGAGAATGCATACTCCCAATACCGTTTATCAAAAGCATTCCAGGGAGGAACCTGTACACCATCCAAACAGCCCTGTACAGGCATTCCTGTTGGGCAGTCCACGATGATCATGTCCACAGCCACATGCACACTTTTTCCATCCACAACACTAGACCAAGTTCCTGGCAACTGCAAACAACATACAGAAAATATAGGAGTCAATAGCCGGATGATGAGGATATAAAAACATTGAAGAATTCCTTACATTCAAGTTTGTTTGTTGGGGGAAACTCACATTTTTTAAGAACTTCATGAGCTCTTTCAAGGTCGCATCAGGAGATGTACTTGAGGCCTCCACCATATCAATGAAATGAGTAGGCATGATCTTCATGCGATACATGCTAGGTGCACCACCAGAAAATGACACTGCACTATAAGGATGTTCGCCTGCCTTTGGCTTGTTTCCTCGAGTAGTAGGTGCAGGCACTACAACCAACTGATTTGAAGGATGTGAAGAACTACCAATAGGACCAGCAATAGAAGCCACACCTGCATTGACATCCGCACATTTTCTTTTTCGTGATTTGCGTTTTGGTACACCCACAACGGCAGGGACCACTTCGGCTACAGCGTGTGTAGCAATCTGTTCTGCATGCTCCAGATCAAGAACATGGACTTCAGTGGAGATACCCCCTTCATCACTGACTGACTGCCTGCGAACACATTCCTTATGAAGTCCCATTTCTGTATAGGGGATAGTACCCTTGGGCATATCCAAATACCAACCCCCCCTTCCCGGTGTTCCACACCCCAATCTTCGTTAATTGCAGGTGTGTACATGGAAGCTTGTTGAGCACCAAACTTCAAGGCCATCAGAAACTTGGGCTCAGCCTTAAGTCGATCACTCGGTACAAGCACAAATCTCATGTACCTAAAATACAAACACATTCAAAGTTATTGTGGAGACAAATATTTATGCAACCTGTTCAACAATTGAACAAGCACATTAAGAAACATGTATATCCCAATGTACTAGAAAAATACTTGAAGCATAGACATTTTTGACTTACAAGGTGTATAAACTATCCATGTACAATGCAATGGAAAGATGATACCTGAATAAAATCCGTCTCACCACCTTCTCCCCACCTGTTTGTTGTTCCCAATCATTGCCTCTGAATGGCCCCTTTGGCAATGAGAACTCTCTATGAAACAACTCATTGAAATGAGTCATCTTCCATGTATCCATGTAGTCTCCTAGACTCTCACTCTCTCCTTCCTCCAAGGCAACATGAAATTGGCCAAGCTGAGTGGTGTACAAAGCAAACTGAGCCAAGGCAACCTTGCGAAGCTGCCAGAAAATACAGTCAGTTAAATAACTATGTTAATGTGTCATCAACAAAATGAATTAATTGCATTGAGAAGATAGTGATTGTATATGTACCTGCCACCAAAAAGTCCTTCTATTCAGCCAAGGATCAAGTGTTGGCCCACTGATAGGCCCGGGTGGAAAAAAATTACGGTCGTGAAGTGTTTGGTCTCCATTCCATATATGTAGCCATTCCACCTTTTCTTCAGGATCCACCCGGGCGGTAGCAATGTTCACCATTTTCTCTTGGGTCATTTCCTCTGATCCTGCCTTTACACGTGACCAATGCAGTTTAAGTTCTTGGAGAAACCCCTCTCGAAGGGTTGGATCAGCAATAGGAAGCAACTTCACAAGCTGACTCTTGTGTTGCTCCCTTGCTTTCAATCCAGCCTGTCTCATTGTATCTTCAAGGCCCTCTTGACTCTTTGGCCCCTCAGCAAGTTTGTAAGCTTCCCCCGCCATGCGTTGGGCCTCAACAATATCATGCTGCCAAAAGAACCAAAACAGTTCATAACATGAACCAGAGGTGAATCTTGTCTATGGATGCAAAGAATGAAACTTGGTTAAGACATGATGTTACCTTGTACAAAATCTCTGTCATTGCATGGACTGTCAGGTTATACCAAGTCTTTCCTGCTTTCTTGATGCATTCGTCGTATTGCTCTTTCCTCAATACATTCTTCCATTCAGAGACAGGTGTAAGGCCAATCATATTGACCTTGCAAACCAAGTGCACAAATTTGGATGTAACATGTGCCCTCTCTGTTGCCCTGCACATATAAAATATGATCATTAGAAAGAAGATGTGTATATGTACATCCATTGAGCAAGAACATGACAACATTGAACATGAAAGTAAATGAAGAATAGAAAGGAAACTCACACATTCACTCCATCCATGATGGACCTGAGGGAACCACGATTTTCAATGTCCGCATTGAGCACCCAACTTGTCACACAGACATGTCTTGACAAGTTGGCCCCATGAACTTCATTGATATAGGGATACCATGCTTGAAGCCTATGATTCCCATCCCAGACATGAAACATCTTCCCCCGAAGATGATGCAACTTTGGCTTGGACTCAAGATACTTCTCAAACTCATCATTGACTGTTTTCCAATGACTATCCCATGTAGAGATGATATCAGGACCTACATCTAGAGTAGATCCATCAATCCCCTCAACAGAAACATAGAACACGGCTGCTCCTGGATGGTATCCAGAATAGAAGTCTCCTCTAAGCTTTAGGATGTCGTTGGCAAGGGCGGGCCAAACAACCTACATAGAAATCATGCGACACAATGGAATGTCCATAACTCCATCCTCAATGAGGAGGGACCTGAAAGTTACATTCAGATCTTGTTTCTTTTCCAGAATAATTGCCTGTTTGGCATCTAGAGAAAGAGGATCACTAGATGTTTATCCTCTTCATACTCATCTGCCCCCCAATTCCCTGCATCAATGTCGTCAATAATGGTTGCAAGCGTCCCGGCCTCCACAGCTTCAGTTGTAGTAGTAATTTCCTAATTCCATAGACCAAAACAGTTCAAGATGTCAGTGTATGAGAAGAGCACATGTGTGAATGTATAATATGTAAAAAGAGCAGTTCAGTGTCATGGTTGCATGAAGAAAACAAATGAATTTGGATAGTCAACTAATTCCATGAATATCCTTGTCTTTCAAAGCTTACAACTTGCAGCAGAATACAGGCGTGAGCATCCCGACAGAGGACCTCCGACCACCTACGCCGGCGCATATGACACATATGTGCAACCAACTCAAAATTTGACAAGATTTGAGGCCCTTGAAGAAATTTTTGCTCAAAGAGCTCCAAGCATATGCGCCGGCGCATACTATGGAAGGGAGGTTGTAGCCAAACATACAGGAGCACCTTGAAAGATCAAACTAGGCCTATGGAAGCATGTGGAGTTGTAGAGGTGGCAACGTAGAAGCTTTGAGATACTTGAATACTGTGATCAACCAAAATAGGGAAGGTTCCCCAAGCGTCTGTGCCAACGGAGGTGGCAGCCTGGACACTTTGGAGCTTACGTAACACAAGGAATATACAACAAAAAACCAAGCTCCAAGCATCTCCGCCGGCGGAGATGCTTGCATGAGGTTCCTGAAACCTAGGAGCTAAGCAAAAAAAGATTGTGCTCAATGGGTATGCGCCGACGAATATGGCAGCCCAGCCCGCTTGGAGCATCAACAACTTATGAGAATGCGGAGAAACAAAAGAGATGGAAGGGGGGGAGAACTTCCAGAAATATGTGAGCAGCCCTGCTGCACGGGTCTGTGTTGACAGAGGTGGCAACCTTGGTGCTTTGGAGCTTCCGTAACACAGGGAATATGCAAGAAAAACCAAGCTCCAAGTGTCTCCGCCGGTGGAGACGCTTGCAGGAGGTTCCTGAAACCTATGATCTGAGCAAAAAAAAATGTACTCTATGGGTATGCGCCTGCAGATATGCCAGCGCAGCCCACTCGGAGCATCAGCATGCGGAAAAACAAAGAAGATGGAAAAGGGGAGAATTTCCTGAAACATTTGAGCAGCCCTGCTGCACAGGTATGCGCCAGCGGATACGCCAGCCCAACCCGCTCGGAGCATCAGCAACGTATGAGCATGCAAAAAAATAAACGGGATGGGAGTAGAGGAGCACTTCCTGAAACATGCGAGCATCCCAGCTCCAACGGTATGCGCCGGCGGAGGTGGCAGCCCAGCCCTTCCAAGCATCAGAAAAAACCAAGGGGAATGAGCTGTCTCCGCCGGCGGAGACGGTTGTGTGTATGTGTGGAGATTCGCAAACTTGTGAGACTTGAAGTGACTTAGGCATCTGCGCCGGCGGATGTGCTAGATAAGGAGCAGCTTGGTGGGGCTTATGCGATGGCGCATATGCCTAAGTGCAGGTCATGAAAAAAAACAAAACTACAGCTTACCTTCTCCGTCCGCAGCTTGCCTCTACCACCACCACCACCAACAACGCCTCCCCCTCGAGTGTCCTTCTTCCTCCCCATCACCGCAACAGCTCGTTGCCTCGGGGTGGTATAGTATAAGGCCGAGATGCGGCGCCTCCGTCTCCTCTTCGTAACGGGAGTCTCCAGGGTGTAGAGACTAGAGACGTGTTAAGTGCTTGTGTAGTTTGTGTGTGTTTGTTTGGGGGAGTGGCAAGGGATAATGTGCAAGTATACTAGACTACGTTAGTGTAGTAATGATACCGGGTTAGTCATGTAGTAATGGCAACAAGTTTAACTGAAAAGAAACAGTTTATTAACAAAAAAGTAGAGGTTGTTTCATTGAATAGAGCATGGCTTGTTGGTAAGGTTGTGGTGTATTTTCCACTAGGTTGCGGGTTCAAACCTGCCCCCGCCAAGGAGAGCGGCGGGAAAGGGGGGCGAGGGCGAAGGCTAAGGCCTTAAAAAGGCCAAATTGGCCAAATCTGAAATGTGAACATTTTTTATACACTCTAGCGTTAGTGTTTTTTGGACTACATGGGTTACACGTGGATCCTCAGAAGATGGTTGTACGATTGACATGTTACTTTGTGGCGGCGCCTTCATAATACAATATAAAGTAAGTGATAAAGTAACTAAATATTTTGTTATGGGTGTCTTAATCAATTTATTGGTTTTAGAGCCAATTGTCGCCACAAATACTTGTACTCATTACTCATACATGAGTAATCAAAGAACAAATCAACATACATGTCATGGGATTTGATTGTAAATAAATTGTGCCGTCTAGTGTGTCAGTTCATAGTTGGACGATTAATCAACGATTGGTTGTAAAATAAATGGAAACATGCAGAGCATTTATGTTTCATATGCTCATAAGAAGAAGGCAATACATTGGATTCTAAGATCTCAACAACGGCGCCGTCGTCTTAAAAATAGGGGATAGTCCATTTAGTTGTTTCTGTCAGAGAATAATATGGATGGAGCACATGCCTCAAAAATTTTGGACCTTCTGGATTGATGATACACATAAGTAATGTAAGCCATTTAATGTATTTGCATAAGGTCTTGCAAGATGTGCGCTTTCATTCATTTTGCATCTTCTCTCAAACTTTGAGGGCATTGCCAAATGTCTACACCAAAATATGCAGTGCTTTCATGTCCACCTGATGCAAAAGTGGTTCGTTATCCTTGCAATGGAAACAAGTGCATTATCCCAGAACCTTGGTTATGCAATAGATTCAAACTTGTTCCGGGTTCAGTTTTTTGGGAGGATGATGGAGATGATGATGCCTCCACAGTGTTGCTTCCAGTTTTCAATGACGGCCAAAAGCAATGGGAGTTGTTTCCAGACACTTTCTCCAAGTACCGTGTCACAGGTACGAGCTATACACAGTCACATGATGAGAGGCACACTTCTATTGCAAGAAAGAACGATCAAGCTGCGACAAATGGGAGTTGTAAATTGAAGGAGGAGGTTGCAGATTCGGCGAGCTTGGGGTCTCATAATTCGGATTGTGTTGAGGTTTCTAAGAGTGTATTTTGTGGATCTCAACCTTCCTCATCTGCTCATACGGTCTTGCTTCACGACATGAAGCCTCGGAAAACTCCATTGGACAACACCACGTCTGATTGTTGCGAATCTGCGAGGGGTTTATCTTCATCTCCACGACTAGCAGGGGAGGCTACATCTGCATTTCCTTCTGGTGTGTTGTCCATTTTGAGTATCTTGGCCATTGCTCGGAGGAATGGATCAAAAGGAGAGCTTTCTACCTTGGACTATAGTCACATTCCAGTGCATCGTGTTCGGTGTCTTCCTCGAGCTTTTGATGGAAAAGTGATCCACGAACTCCCCCCCGTGGTCAAACTACGTACGGACCGTGGTTAAACTACGTACGGACCGTGGTTCACAGTCCCTCCAAGGCATGGACCGCAAGTTTGATGGTCATCCTTGGTGCAAGACCAATACCTACAATATGTCTGGTGTTCCTGTCAAGTTAAATAAGCACAGTGTGAAAACAACTAGAATAAAGCTAGTTATTGTATTTAACACTTGGATTTAGGTCAAGTGTTAAATCAGGTGTCAAGTTTAGTTTGACACCTGAACGGCCTTATCTTCACGAGAGCGGCAGTCGCGTGGCTCATCTCTCGAGAGCCTGCGCGACCGAGCTCCTGCATCGTTTAGGTTTGAGTGTGCTTATGTAGGGGTACAGGTTGTTGTGGGGTGGAGTCCCCATAGCTTGGGGTGCCCCTGGCTCGACTTCTGTTTCAATGAGTGATAGCGATGGATTTCATATTTCTTGTGTTGGGAGTGTGTGTCCTTTTTAGCTTTGTTTATCACTCGAGAGAGATGCGTTTGCATCTGTGAGTGCAAGATGTGAGCTTAATTAGTTTTTAGCACTTGTGGATTTTGTGTGTGTTGAAAGCGGTAACACAAAAGTGCATGGGTATTCTCCCTTTATAACGGTCACTGGCTGAGCGGCAGATTGAGAGCCGAGCATGGTGAAACGATCAGCATTATTGTTGTCTCGCAAGGCTGGGATGCAAGCCTTCATTGTCTTGGTGGTTAGAAGCGGAGGTGCAGCTGGTTACGCGAGTAGGTGGACCGTGGTCTTCGACTTCAGCTGCAGAGATAAAAATACCATGCTATAGGTAATTCCTGAGCAGACTGATGGTTTCAGACCTACACATAGTGAGCAGCCAAGGTGTTGGACTGGTTGATGGGCTCATGTCTACAAGTCGTCATGCCAATGGTATATCGGTACTGATGACAAACGATTTGGTGAAGTTGTTCATGGCATATATCATGGTGTGCAATCAGTAAAGGCCGAGTTGAGAAGTTGGCTGGCTATCGTTGGTTTTCTTGGTCAGCGAGGAAGGACAGGCTGGCATGAAGGCAGATTGTGCCGTCGTTGGCTTTCATGTGGAATGGTTACTAGCAATGGGTGGGAAGTCGGTGTGCGACTATAGCCCAGCCACCATGAAGGAGTGGTTGTGGGCTGGTTGATGTGAGGTTGTCTGGCTGCACATCGCGAGGAAGCAAGCAAAGGGGATGGACGGGGTCAGGCTAGATTTTCTAGCAAGTGCGTAATTAAGGTGCTGTCCATCACCTCCCTCGCCCCCGCCTCCTGATCCACCAGGACTTCCTTAAGCTCCTTATTACGGTTAGTCGAGTATGTATGAGTACTGCAGGTTACTTAACGAGAAAACTGGAATGTAAAGTACTTAGGATCTGCCAAATTCAGCTTTTCAGGTGTTACTCTTGACCGGAGTATCAATGGGCACATGCCTGTTGTCAGCTAGCCGAAGAGGCCCCTCTTTTGAACCCTCTTGAACTCTAAGAAAAGAGTTGGATCTATTACAATCCGTGGGAAAATTGAGTTAGCGTAGGAGCTGATCATGAAGCAGGCCAAAGGGGCGATGAAACAGACCAGAATGGAGGCCATTACGAATTCCAACTTCTGATTGAAGATATTCGGATTTTATGGTGGGCTTTCATACATTGTCAGGTGCCTGTCATGGCAAATACCCACTAGCATTTTTTGGACGGAAATTCGACAGTCTCGGTTTTAATGAAACAGGTTCGGGCCTATTGGCAGTCAATTTGAAGGCAGCCCCAATATCAGCAGCAATATGCACGCCTAGGATATGGAGAGCCTGACCCGAGACCTGCAATGCGGCAGCCATACTTCCTGCACCAACGAGAGTTGTGGCGTGGTTTGGGCAGTGCTAGATTAGCACAATGAATGCACCAAAGAGGGAGCATTGTGGAAGCAGCCGCTTCAAGTGTCATCTCGGCTTCAGTGCAGATTACCCTGGTTGGGATGAAGCGCGCCCTAAGGGCAGCCACTCTACTGATCCATTGAGTACAGATCCGGAATGGGAGTTGCCAGTATTTATGGAATCAGTAGCCGGTTGGTAGATTTCTGGTAGATTTCTGCTTGGACAATTGAACTCGGATATTGGCTGACAGACAATCTACGGCAGGCTGATGCGAATGGCATAACAGGAGATGAAGCATTGATCGTTTCAAACTGTCGATCTGCCAGGCTCTTTACATTAACGGACACATTGTCTACCTGCTGCTGAGCTTCAGCGTGCCACTGTATTCATCGTAATTTCCCAAGACCCGCCCATGTGTGGAGAACTCGAGACGGGCTGTTCAGATGGAAAATCGGGAACCTGCAGGGAACAGAGGGCACAAGTGTGGATATCACTTATCCGACAGATAAACCCGTAGATAACATGGGAACAGTTTTTAATGGCGAGAACGTTTTGGTGTTAAAAAAAAAAAAAAAACCTTTTTGATCTAATTCGAATGATTTAGAGCCTAATTGGTCATATCTTTGTCATATGGGCTCTGTTTGACTCAGTTTTTGGGGGGATAGCTGCAGAAAGGGGAAATCTACCAATCTAGACCTGGTTTTTGTTTTTAGGACTCTGCTAAAGTGTGAGTGTGCCATGAAAGATCCACAATTCTGTTTCTAGAACCTGTGCTGGTCTATATGATAGACAAATCTGTGGAGGTACTCCTTGTATGGCTGGGGGAAATGAGGACGTAATTGAAGGGCAGGTCTCTTCTCTTAGCCTGTGCACACAAGGGGACAGGATTTATGTTTCCCAAGGAACTCAGACTGATTTGAGTGGAGAACAGTTGGACAAGTTGATTGCATACTGGGAGTCAGGCATTAGTAGTAGACAACAGACTGCTGTAGTTGGCATTGAGGGCCTCAATATCGCCTTGGACAGTCAGAACTCTGTTGGAGCTAGCAGTTCTGCAGCTGTAGGTGAAATACCAAAGTGGGTGAAAGCTAGGCTTGGAACACAGCCAAAGACAGCCCCGGGGACCAAGGTGTTCAGCCACAAGGCCGTGGTGTACTGGAGCAGAGGAGCAAGAGCTACACAAGTTTGTGCAATCAGACATGGTTGCAGCCGGATACGCTCTGCACAGGGCAACCACGAGCGAAGGTTCATCAGCAATGACATGTTTGTTGTGCGTGAAGGAGATGCAGTCATTCGCAATGAGGACACCCGCAACCGTCTCAAAGCTTTCGAGTTGAGAGACTATCAGACCCTACCTCTGTTTTCTTTAGTATTCAGTGAGCGGGAGATAGGGGAGTATTGCTTTGTCTCTACCTGGCAGAAAGAGGAGGAGGGTTGGTTAGAGCGAGCTACTGTAGCTTGGGACAAGGTTAGTGGCAGGTTTCTGGACATAGATATACCTCCTACACCTTACCATCATGCAGAGCGAGGTACTTTGAGAGAAGTCTGGCAGTTGATAGCATGGATCAGGATTAGATCTTGCTTGGTCGGGCTTCTATTCTTCCCCTCCATCTCTGTACCATTTTCATTACCTTGTACTTGTAGTTGCCAAAGCCTCTCTTGGTGGAGGCCAGTCAGTCCGGGGTTTTGGGCTGGGCTATTCTGCAGGATCAGCATTGCAGCTGGATTTTGGTGTGGGGGTGTTGATGTTTTGATTTCTTGTGTTTGGATCCCCCCCAACACCTGCATGCTTGACTGTGCGCCATGTTGGTTTTGTGTGGGCGCTTGCTTTCATAGGGATTAGGCCGGATTTGATCACCGGTCAATCCTAGAGTATGCTGTCGGTGGTGAGGCTGGAGTGATGACCAGCAAGACCACCAGTGTTTCTTCTATGGTGAGGCTGGGTTGATGACCAGCCAACCATAGGAGTTCTTGCGGTGGATGCAGGTGCAGGTGCCCCGAGCCATTGGGATATGACCCTTAAACTGCAATAGGTACCCACCCGTGTCACTATTAGATTAGTACTAGAGCCTTATAGTGTCACGTGGAGGAGGTGCACATTGTGAGTGTCATTACGGAGTTACCCAAGGGTTTTGAGGGGAGTACAGCTACAGGCAGTAACAGTGAGAGTGGGTTCACAAGACGAGGTATTCGGTTCAGACCACCTTCACCGCCACCCTCAATTACTGTAGAGTCAGACACAGACTCGGAGGCTTCATCAACAGGTGTGCACTTTCATTCGCCATTGTTGTGGGACGACATGGAGGAGATGTATGGAGCTACCAAGGGGCCTCGTAGGTACTTTGGAGCTGTGGGCACAATTGAGTTGGATGACTTTATCCAGGAGTTCGACAGCTGGTGTGATTTGCAGCAGATGCGCAATCCACAGCTATTCACCCCATTCATGGCGTGGAAGGGACTGTTCCAGCATTTGGAAGGCCCGCCTATGGACGATTACCACGAGTTCAGGCGAGGACATGAAGCAAAGATTGAGGAGTGGAGGATGTATTGGTCACCTGACTACGTCTCCATTACTCGAGGCACGACGCGACCAGTAGCTACATCAGTACCAATAGCTCCCACTGCCAGCACTAGTAGTGGAGCAAGTAGTGCTGGTACTTCTGCAGGTGGTACCAGTTCAAAAGGTGCTACTACTCCTCCTGCCACGACTACAACACATGTGCCTAGATTCAACCCGGTGGTGGAGTTCTTCCAGGAGTTGCGGAGGAACTACCAAGGTGTACGGACAGAGAAGCTGCGAAGTTTGCAAGACTTCCAGCGCAAACCCAGTGAGAGCCTGCGAGAGGCGTACACTCGTATGAGGCGCTTGATAAGTGTGACCTTGGTATGGAATTCTGGACAAGGAGCTCAAGAGAAGGGTGCGAGATGCAACCTTGTTACAAGCAGCCCAACCCACATTAGCAGATGTGTTTCTGCTGGCTGAGCGGATTGAGCTCAACATGGTGGAAGAGCGAGTTGTTACAATTGGATTTGGCAAGGACATGCCTGCACGGGGCACAGCTGTCAGCCCACCGGCACAAGGGACTGCCCAACAGCGTGGTCAGGGGGGCAAGGTTGCCCAGCCCAAGTTCCATGGAGCTTACAGGGGACCTCAGGTGCAGAGGCCCGTGACATCTTTTGCAGGCCAACAGCAACCAGGGGTGATATGTTGGACATATGGAGGACCCCATGTCAAGAGAGATTGCCCAGAGAGTGGCAAAAGGCCGGCACAAGCACAGCCTGCACAGTTGCAGTGTGGGCATTGCGGCAAGTATGGGCATGGAGATGCCCAATGTTATGACTTGCATCCTGAGTTGCGCCCAGGCCAGTTCCAAGGGAATAATGGTGGCCGGGGGCGAGGTGGACCAGCCCAAAGAGGACGAGGTGGTCGGGCACGAGGTGCAGGCCAAGGGCAAGCTCCACATGGCCAAGGACGCGGAGGTCAGGGTGTTGACCAAGGCATGGCCAATCGGCTTCAGCAGCTAGAGCAGAGGCTCGCTGCCATGGCTATAGCTCAGGCGGTACCGGCTCCCAGGCGGGATGGTCCACCTCCTGCTCCTGAGGGAGGAGATATGGGAGGCATGGGATTCATGTGTGGAGCAGCACTACCACTAGAGCAGGTGGAGTCTGCTGCAGCCGTGACTCGAGGAGCAGCACGAGTTCCTGAGCCACGAGGTGCAGAGGTGGAGTTGGATCCACACCGTGGAGAGGCAAGCCGTCAGGCAAGGCTGCCTCAGTCATTCACCTTGGCGGAGACAGTGTCAACGCCATCCATGGCACCTAGTTCTCGCCCGACTGTTACCGAGGCGGAGGGTACTATGCCATTGGGGAGAGCTACACGTGCAGCACTGACACCTGCTACCAAGGCTAGTGCAGCCGGTGTGTTATTGGGGGCAGCCACCTCTGTGTGTCAAGCCCCACTGTTCTCAGCAACCATGATTGCGACGCCGGGGGTAAGACCAGCTGCAGTGTTCAGACTAGTAGCAACACTCTACGAGAGTGGGGAGGTCACTTCATCTTCTGCGGAGTTAGTGGAAGGTGTAGTGGCAGAGAGATCCTCCGATTTGAGGGTCAAGACTGCCACGGCTGCGCCCTGGCAAGCTGTAGCTGCCAGGTTGACGGAGCTGCCAGCTAGGCCAGCCTTTGAGCGCGCCATGGTGACACCTGGAGTTGTCTTGTTAGACAACCAGGATGACATTTTCTCTTTGAGTGGACCGGCAGGCAAGAAATACCGGCCACTGCGGGTCTTGTTGGACTCGGGAGCTCAGCCACTGATGTTGGGCAGAGCTGCTATTGCAGGTTTGGGCCTCATGGAGGCGGATATGGAGCCTTGTCCTTTCCAGATACAGACATCTCTGGGAGGATCAGAGCAGGCTCGGGGCATGACACGGCATCAGTTGGCCATTAGACTGCAGCCGGATCATCCTAGAGATGGCTCAGTGATGCGAGCCAAGGCCATTGTGACAGACGCGGTCTCTTACGATGTCCTCGTTGGTGGGGCAGTGTTATATCCCATGGGTTTTACCCTGGACTTTTGGGAGGAGTCAGCATCATACAGGCCTGGCTGGCAGTCAGGGGATGGTCGTCGTGCACAGCTCTCTGTGACATTCATTGGGGGTATTGCGGCCGCCCAGCGGGGCAAGATGCCAACACTAGCCGCCTTTACAGCTGCAGTTAGTTGGCCTGGAGAGTTGCTGGAGGGCAATGCCCATGCAAAGGATGTGCCACCTCCAGCAGAGCAGGATGACATGCATGGTATGGCGGAGTTGCCTGCCATGGTTGCTCACACTCCATTGTGGGGTACGAGCAAGGATTTGCAGCAGGTTGCTGATTGTCGTGTGCAACAAGCCTGGATAGAGGCTTTTGCACCGTCAGGAGAGGAGGAGAGTGCGGGTATTGCACCAGGACCACCTCAGTTGTCACCATTGGATACCACACCTATTGTGTGGCAGTATCCGGATGTAGGCATATGCCTTCTGGACTTGTTTGGCGGGATCAGCACCGGATTGGCTGCTGTGCTACAGGCAGGTATGCGGGTAAGGCGTTACCTGTATGTGGAGAGGGATGAGACTACACGACGCGTCTCACTGCGCCATGTTGCTCAGATGGTACAGCAGTACCCTCAGTTGTTGCCGGTGTCTGCAGTTCGTGGATATCAGCAGGCCTTGCCAGCAGACATTGTCTTGCTGGGGGCGCAGGATTTGGAGCGGGTTGGCTCCATTGATCTGGTAGTGGCAGGTTGGCCCTGCCAAGGGCATTCATCAGCCGGGCATGGCAATGGATTGCGAGACTCGAGGACGGGTCTGTTTGGGAGATGGTGCGGATTTTGCGCTGCTTGCAGCTTCATCAAGCTGTATCTCCAGCATACATCTTGGAGAATATATCACTGATGGGTGATTCTCGGGCCAGGGTGATGGCCAGTGTGCATCAAGTCCGGTCGTGGCTTGGGTCAGCAGTGTTGCTGGATGCAGCTGCAGTGGGGTCACGGGCTCATCGTCCACGGCTTTGGTGGACTAACTTGATGCCACCCGCACTACTCAAGCGTGCATTTGATGGGGTGCAGCGGCCAGCACACCTTACCGTGGATGGCATTTTGGACACAGGGAGGCAGTCTCAACGTGTGAGACACGATGACCGTTCGCCTTTGGCAGTGGTCAACAAGGTGGGTCAACCACGAGCAGCATTACCTACACTGCTCAGCTTCCCAGGATCCCATGCTTTTCGGGATGGTGGACCTGGCCTCCTGTGGGATGCTCAGTTGCAGCAGTTAGTGGAGCCTAATGCCGACGAGCGAGAGCGGGCTATGGGGTTTTCCACTGGGACCACGGCGGTGCCTTCTCTTTCTGAGGCATCACGGCGTCAGGTGTTGGGGCAAGCAATGGATCTCAATTGCTTGACCTGGATTATCAGCTTGGCTATGGCTGAGCAACGTAGAGTGCGGAGTGCACTCCCCTTCATGGTCTCTCTGCCTATCGAGACGGTACAGACAGCGAGTGGGGGCGAGCCGGTGAGGACCACGGGGTGTAGACATCCATGGCACACGTGGGAGGTGCTCGAGGTTCAGAGGGAGTTGGCAGCCAAGGTAGCTGTGATGGATGAGGTTGGGGATTCTTCTCGGGATGAGGAGGTTCTCAATGATGAGATGATGGGGCAGGATGAGGCCTTGTCATTGACTGAGCAGGAAGGGAGTACTGCTCAAGAGGTTGCAGCATAGCAACCACGGGACGCGTCCTCTACCTCTAAGCCCACTGGACTTAAGGTTTCAGTTACGGAGGACAATTGGGAGCCTGACATTGGACCCATTGTCACCGGAGGAGAGAGACGACGTATACGGCGGTTCCTGAGGGCTTATAGGAATTGCTTTGCCTTCAGTTTGAAGGACTTGGGAGCACTGAAGGGTCAAGAGATCCATATTGAGTTGGCCACTGACACGCCAATCTTTCGGAGACCCTATAGATACAGTGACATGGAGAGGTCTTTGATTCAGATGAGGACTCAAGATCTCTGGGAGGCAGGTTTGGTGGAGCTCTCTGGTGGAGAGTATGCTTCAGCCACAGTGATGCCAGCCAAGAAGGATGTATTGTGGCAGACTACTTTATTGTGCATATATGTGTGGTTTGGTTTGGACAACGATGTAGTTGTGTAGCGATATGTATGCGCACGACATTCCAGATCATGTGAAATGTAGTAAGGTTCTTTGTGTTGGAAAGCTCATATGTCAAAGCAGCACTTGCCCCTTCTTCAAGAAAGAAGGAGAACGGAATGACCGCTATTGGGAAGGCAATGCAGACAAGGTGTTCATTGCAGGAGCCCAAGTTCCATTCAACCAGTTCAAGTGTAGTTTCTGCAAAGAAAGACCTTTCTGTGAGGCGCATTGTGGGGCAAGAATGTACTATGTCACAAGTTCCCTTCCAACATATACACGTGTTGCAGTTCACGTTGGGTTTCATAACCATCCATGTGCCAAGGGCGAGAATAGAGAGGTTGCGGAAAATGCATCAAGCATGATTCAAGAGCACGTTAAGATGAAGCCATGGTCGACCCCGGGAGCTATTTCCTTGTCAATGGCCCAAAAGCTCTTGATTGATCGAGTTCTTGTGGCTGATGGCACAGAGACAGTACGTCTTGAGGGAGAGGCTTTGGAAGATATTCTTGAAGAGTTTGCCCATGTTTGTAGCCCCAATGTGAAAAACAAGGTCGCATCTGCACGTGTCAATTCCATCATGTCCATATTGGAGTTGAAGCGTCTGAGTACATACCATTTCATTCACAGCAATCTCTTTCCAGGCCAACATACTTCTCATCTCCCCCATGTTTTCAAGATGTCTGTTGCTGGTCCCGGGAGTGGTGTTGATCTTGTGCGTCGCATGAGTGAGGGGGATCTACGCACAAGTTGGTAGTATTTGACCATGTCAAACGCATCAAGGATTGGACAACTCTTGCGTGTCATGTCTATGAACCATATGTCAAGCGAATGATGACCATTGCCATTTGCGATATGAAAACAGAGGATGCAGATGCTCAGGTGTTATTCTGGGAGATGATCAATGAACAAGCAAAACTTGCTGGCTTGAACAAACCAAATTTTGCTGGCTTCATGGCGGATGCAGCAGGAGCGAATTGGGCTGCTGTTCGAAGGGTTTATGGATCTGATCCCAATGTCCCAATGGAAGGTAAAGAAAGAACATGTTTATATCATTGGGCTGAAAGCCTCCGAAGACACACCAACGACTATATCTTGGAGGACTTCCGTGAAAGGCACACTCAGCTCTGTTATGAATGGAAAGATAGTGCTACCTTGGAGGATGCTACAACCACATACATTGCAATTCGGGCTTGGTGGCTCTCTTCAGGAGCATGCACAGAAAAGAGTCTGCCAAAACTAGATTCATGGCTTGCATGGTGGCACTACAGATATCGAATGTGGGGCCAATGGATGAGAGAGGACATGGATGTGGAGGCAGATGCAGATATGCCTACCACTAATTTGTCTGAGGCAGTCCATTTTGCTTGGTGGAAGACAGCAGGCAATGGGAAAAAAATGAAGGTGGATCTATATGAGGCCACCATGCATGACATGTCACGAGCTCTTTTGCAGCAGGCAACATTTTACAGGCACACCACAGGAAAGACATGGGGGACGGGGCCCGACAAAGAGGAGCTCATGTTGCGTCAAGCAGCTAGATCTAATAGCCCAGCAAAAATGGGTAAGGTTGTACGTGGCATAGTAGCTGGAACACCCATGCACACAAGGGGGGTTCAATTGGAGGGAGACAATCGCACTATTCCAGTCAAATGCAAGTTAGGCGATGAGCATGGTGGGCCAAACGAATCTTGGAGGTGTGATATGAATGTAAAGACTGTTCCACTGCGCGCCACTGGGATGCCCAGTCCACACCAGCCATCTAGGTTCGTCAGCTCCAAATCAAGTCATGACATTCCTAGTTCTTCGACTTTCTGTGAGACAAATCCACATGTTGCTATCCCTCCTCAGCCAATGCAATGGGGAAATCCAGTGAGAGAGACACAAGACTTTTCCGATGCATTGTTCAGGATTCAGCGGACAGGTCCTGCTTCCATGGTTCGTTGTTCTGCCTTGGTTGGAGTTTCTAAAGATAAATGCAAAGCGCTCATCAGGAAAGGTAAAGGAAGTCCTGCACCTTGCTTCACTGGCAAGTTACTAGCACCGAACATGAAAGAACCAAAACTGCAAGTTTTTTGGTTTTGCCCCACAGATGTTTTGTCGTGTGTTGGAGGGACCGTGCCATCCTATTGCTTGGGAAAACCGGGTATACCTAACGTGTGGCCTGTGAAGGTTGGAACCAACCTTACACAAGAAGAGGTGGACAACTTGACCCTTGCAGGTTTTCGACTAGTCCATCCTCCCAACGTTCCTGATCCGAACTTTCCTGTGGGACCACTTCCAGTGGAACAACATATGCATCAAGGTGTTGTCCTTCCTGTGGGTAAGTATCCCACTACACGCTATGGGGTGCGCATTCGGCGTCGGGATCCGACTCCTCGACACTTGAGTCGCCAAGAGTCAGCGGAGACTCTTATTGCTGAGGTTCGTGGATTCAGAAACGTGCCTCAGCCAGGTTATGGGAGAATTTACCAGCTACAAACAGAGGGATCTACCAGAGCAGGATTGGTTTACAATGTATACATTGGTCAGTTTCCATCTTGTGATTGTCCCGACTTTGATGAGCTATCTGTCAAGAAGAAAAAACAAACATATCTACCTTGTAAGCACATGTACTTCATGTACAACGTGCATCTAGGATGCGTCGGGGCTTATGAGATCCACCAACCTTCCCTTAGCCAGTTAGAGGTTAGGGCTATGCTAAAGAAGGACCCTAGTTCAACTTCTTAGTGACACATGAAATGCACAAAAAAGAACCTCTAACTTGTGCCGTTCATTTTCATGTATGTGACATGTAATTATCTTGTTACTACTTTATTCCAAACATGACACATAGCATTTGTTAGTACAAAAGTTCCTATTTTGGTTAAAATGGAACTTGTGTACCTGTCATACAAGTTTTCAAATTATAGAACTGCTTGGCATTACAAACAGACATGCAATGTGGTGGTTCCAAACATGACACATATGCATTTGTTAGTACAAAAGTCCATATTTTGGTTAATATGAAACTGTTTTCCTTGAATACAAGTTTGCAAACTATTACTTTGGCCAGGGATCTTGTATTCTCTTCAGTTTAAGGTGGTGCATTAGTTGGAGTTAGTGGTCACATGCATCTTTGACCATTGACTACTGATTTTGTTAGCTAAGATTTTTATTTTATTTTATTCTATATACATATGATGTAACATTTGCATATGCAATAAATACGTCGTATTCTATGTTATATAACTCCACTGCATACAATCTACAATGTGTGCATACAAATTTGTCACATGCATATATATTAAGGGATTTTGTGCATGCATGCACGCAACCTGTGCATATGGAATAGCAACCCCCGTGTAGTGGTATGAACTAGGCTTGATACCCGATAGGTTGTGGGTTCTATCTTTGATGGACATTATGTTTTTGTAAAATAAAAATGTTTCAGATTATAGATATATAGATATTGCAAAACCTATGTAACAAGATTAAATGGGTGGTGGTTTGGTAAGGATTATGTTTTTTAAGTTATGAGATTGCGGGTTCGATTACCAATCAATAGTTTTTTTTGTAAAATTGAATTCCCTTGCGGGCCATCGCCATTTACTAGCCAAATGCGCAGGCGGACCATCTCTATCACATTGTCAAGCTCCCTAACATTCCCTTAGCATTGTTCCATTCTGAACTTCAAACTAGACTCCCACCATTGGAAGAGCCCGTACCTTCACCATTTGTATCTAACAAAGAGCCGTGCCTCGTCACTTTTTAATTTTTCGACCTTTTTTCTCATGTTGGAAAGCCATAAAAGCAACATGTTCCTCTCCCATTCCTACACTCACCCATGTGGAATAATAATACAATGAATATGGAATATTATATATAGAATATTCTTATTCCATCCTTTGATATTTTGACTATGGACCCTAAGATTAGATGAATCACATTTTTTATTTATTTTTTGGGTACCCTTATTTAAGTGTTGTGCATATAAAATTGTTCTTATGCATATCTAAAATTTGTATGCACGTATACATTCCTCCATATGCATGCATTTGTGTGCGCATATAGTATAGGCTACTTCGTGCTGCTCGTGGTTGACCCACCTTGTTGATCACTGCCAAAGGCGAACGGTCATCGTGTCTCACACGTTGAGACTGCCTCCCTGTGTCCAAAATGCTATCCACTGTGAGGTGTGCTAGCCGCTACACCCCATCAAATGCACGCTTAAGCAGTGTGGGTGGCATCAAGTTAGTCCACCATAACCGTGGACGATGAGCCCGTGACCCCACTACAGCTGCATCCAGCAACACTGCTGACCCAAGCCACGACCGGACTTGATGCACATTGGCCATCACCCTGGCCCGAGAATCGCCCATCAATGGCACATTCTCCAAGATGTATGCTGGAAATACAGCCTGATGAAGCTGTAAGTGGCGCAAAACCCGCACCATCTCCCAAACCAGACCCGACCTTGAGTCTCGCAATCCATTGTCATGCTCGGCTGATGAATACCCTTGACAGGGCCAACCTGCCACTACCAAATCAATGAAGCCAACTCGCTCCAAATCCTGCGCCCCCAGCAAAGAGATGTCTGCTGGCAAGGCCTGCTGATATCCACGAACCGCAGACACCGGCAACAACTCAGGGTACTGCTGTACCAACTAAACAATATGACGGAGTGAGATGCGTTGTGCAGTCTCATCCCTCTCCACATATAGGTAACGCCGAACTCGTACACCTGCCTGTAACACAACAGCCAATCCGGTGCTGATCCCGCCAAACAAGTCCAGAAGACAAATGCCTTCATCCGGATACTGCCACACAATAGGTGTGGTGTCCAATGGAGACAACTGAGGTGGTCCTGGTGCAATCCCCGCACTCTCCTCCTCTCCTGACGGTACAAAAGCCTCCACACAGGCTTGTTGCACCCGTCGATCAGCATCCCGATGCAAATCCTTGCTTGTGCCCCACAATGGAGTTTGAGCAACCATGGTAGGCAACTCCGCCATACCATACATGTCATCCCGCTCTCCCGGAGGTGGCACATCCTCTGAATGAGCGTTGCCCTCAAGCAACTCTTCAGGCTAACTCACTGCCGCTGTGAATGCTGCTAGTGTCGGTATCTTGCCTTGCTGGGCAACCGCAACTCTTCCTTTGAACGTCACAGGGAGCTGCACACGCGGGCCCTCCCCTGATTGCCATCTAGGCCTATAGGAAGCTGACTCCTCCCAAAAATCCAGGGTGAAGCCCATGGGGTACAACACTGCCCCACCAACAACGATATCATACGAGACCGCGTCTGTCACAATGGCCTTGGCTCTCATCACTGAGCCATCTGTAGGATGATCCGGCTGTAGTCTGATAGCCAACTCACGCCGTGTCATGCCCCGAACCTGCTCTGATCCTCCCAGAGACGTCTGTATCTGGAAATGACAAGGCTCTATATCCGCCTCCGTGAGGCCCAAACCTGTAATAGCAGCTTTGCCCAACATCAATGGCTGAGCTCCTGAGTCCAACAAGACCCTCAGTGGCCGGTACCTCTTGCCTGCCAATCCACTCAAACAGAAAATGCCATCCTGGTTGTCCAACATGACAACTCCAGATGTCACCATGGCACGCTCAATGCTGGCCTAGCTGACAGCTCCATCAACCTGGTAGTTGCAGCTTGTCATGGCGCCGCCGTGGCAGTCTTGACCCTCAAATCCGAGGATCCCTCCGGCACTACACCTCCCACTATCTCCGCAGAAGATGAAGTAACCTCCCCACTCTCACAGAGTGTAGCTGCCAACCTGAACACCTCAGCTGGTCTTACCCCCGGCGTCGCAATCATGGTAGCCGAGAACAATGGAGCATGACACACAGATGTGGTCGCTCCTAGCAGCACACTAGCTGCCGTAGCCTTGGCAACACTAGGTAGTGGTGCTACTCGTGTAACTCTCCCCAATGGCATAGTAACCTCCGTCTCGGTAACAGTCGGGCGAGAACTAGGTGCCATGGATGGCGTCGACATTGTCTCCGCCAATGGGAATGACCGAGGAAGCCTAGCCCGACGGCTTGCCTCCCCACGCTGTGGATTCAACTCCACCTCTGCACCTCGTGGCTCAGGAACTCGTGCTGCTCCTCGAGTCACGGCTGCAGCAGACTCTACCTGCACTAGTGGTAGTGCTGCTCCGCACATGAATCCCATGCCTCCGATATCTCCTCCATCAAGAGCAGGAGGTGGACCATCCGGCCTTGGAGCCGGTACCACCTGAGCTGTAGCCATGGCAGCGAGCCTCTGCTCTAGCTGCTGAAGTCGGTTGGCCATGCCTTGGTCAACACCCTGACCTCCGCATCCTTGGCCATGTTGAGCTTGCCCTTGGCCTGCACCTCGTGCCTGGCCACCTCGTCCTCTCTGGGCTGCTCCACCTCGCCCCCGGCCACCATTGTTTCCTTGGAACTGGTCTGGGCGCAACTCAGGGTACAAACCATAACACTGGGCCTCTCCATGCCCGTGCTTGCCACAATGCCCACACTGCAACTGTGCAGGCTATGCATGTGCCGGCCCTTTACCTCCCTCTGGGCAATCCTTCTTGACATGGGGTCCTCCACATGTCCAGCACACCACATCCACCCGTTGTTGGCCAGCAAATGAAGGGAGAGACCCCTGCATCTGAGGTCCTCTCTGCCCTTCCCTGAACTTCACCTGAACCCCCTTGTTGCCTTGATCACGTTGAGGTAGTGGTTGGCTAGGAGCACCACTACCCCGTGGTGTCTCCTTAGCAAATCCTACCATGACTACTCGTTCCTCCACCATGTTGAGCTCTATCCGCTCTGCCAGCAAAAACACATTTGCTAAGGTGGGTTGGGCCGCTTGTAGGAGAGTTGCATCCCGCACCCTTCTCCTTAGCTCCTTGTCCAATATCCCATACCAGAATTGGACTGCCTGAGCTTCCGTAACCCCTTGGGTTACATTTATCAAGCGTCTCATGCGAGTGAAAGTCTCCCTCAAGCTCTCAGTAGGCTTCCGTTGGAACTCTTGCAAGCTTCGCAACTTCTCTGTCCTCACCCCTTGGTAGTTCCCTCTCAACTCTTCGAAGAACTCCACAACAGGGTTGAAGGCAGACACGGGTATTGGTGCTGGTGCGGTAGTGGCTTGGGTGGACGTCGTAGCTACGGTACCACCAGTCCTACTAGTCCCACTGCTGCTTGCTGAAGCTGTCGGTGCAGCGGCAGGTGTAGCCACTGCCCTCGTGACTCTAGTGCCCCTAGTGATGGAGACATAGTCGGGTGACCAGTACATCCTCCACTCCTCGATCTCAACCTCATGCCCCCACCTGAACTCATGGTATCATCCATAGGCAGCCCCTCAAGGTGCTGAAACAGCCCCTTCCATGCCATGAAATGCGTAAATAGTTGTGGATTGCGCATTTGTTGCAAATCACACCAACTATCAAACTCTTGGATAAAATCATCCAACTCGATGGTGCCCACCGCCCCAGAGTACCTTCGTGGCCCCTGGTAGCTCCATACATCTCCTCCATTGTGTCCAACATGAGTCCTCCTGATTCACAATCCGAATCAGAACCTTTCGTAGAAGACACAGGAGGTGAAGGTGGCCTCAACCGCACACCTCATCTCGTGTACCCACTAGTATCGCTAGTGCTTGAACCGGCATTGTCCCTAACAACTAGTGGCACCTCCGTATTGACACTCAACCGGTCATGAACATGTCCCTAACCCCCTCTCCACAAAACCCGGACTGACTCTTGCCTCCACCTACGGAAAGGTCTTGGCCTAATGAGAGGGTGGAAAACTACGAGGAAGAGAAGCTAAAGCAATGCCTAACCCCAGCATGCCCTCATCCCAACACTCTTTTTCTCCTCTCTTCCCTCACTTGCATGACCATGGAAATATCATGAAGATACTCCTCAAACCGCCCTCCACGAGCTTCAAAATTCGGCCTTTAAGACATGCCAGTCCTTAGGCAGTCCACCAGTGCCTCCACGAGTCAACACAAGCTGTCCACAGATCAACACGGGCCACCACAGACCAGCACAGGCCCACACAGATCACTGGTCATAGCCATCACAGCCCCACACAAGCCACAGCCTGTCACAGCCCATCACAACCCCAAAGGCCACAGGCACAGCCTGTCACAGCCCTACACAGGTCACGTGGGTCACAGCCCCAAAGGCCACGGCCTGTCACAGCCCCTCACAGTCTGTCACAGCCCTACAGAGGTCACAAGGGTCACAGCCCCAAAGGCCACAGCCTGTCACAGCCCGTCAGAGCCCTACACAGGTCAGAGGAGTCACAGCCCCAAAGGCCATAGCCTGTCATAGCCCGTCACAGCCCGTCACAGCCCTATACAGGTCACAAGGGTCACAGACATAGCCTGACACAGGTCAAAGGGGTCACAGGGCATAGGGCACAGCC